>JAABKJ010007545.1:290538385-290567647 GCA_011634705.1 Andricus grossulariae
TATGAAAATTTCGTGATATTTGAAATTAAATAATAACAATTGCTCATTGCTAATTTTACATAAAAATAGTGACTGGAAATTTCTCTCACAGATATTTAAAGCTGTTTTGGCGTCAAAAATTATTTTCCAGACAAAAGTGCCAAAGTTTGATATTTTATTTAATTTGTTCAAAAAATCGACCATTGTTGTATTTTCACAAATATAATTAAACATATATTATTTTTGAAAATATCTGCATCAATTCAGATGATAAAAGGAAAAGCGCAATTGAAAAAACCACAAATTCCACATTTTTGCAAAAAATTGTTTATAGCAATTCTAATTGTTAGTAATTCATAAATATTCTGACTAACAATCACTCTCACAATAATTTAAAGCATTTTTAGCTAAGAAAAAATGCTTTTCAACCAAAATAACAATACTTGGCTATTTGTTAATTCAATTAATTTATAATAATCGAAACATACAATAATCAAATTATTTGTATTCTGGGAGTACTCTTGCGTCGATTCCAGATGATTTTCATTATATGCTTTGAATAAACATATAATAAATAAAACATGAAAATTCAAAAATCTATGACCAATTTGCTCTTTCAAATTTAGTGCACTTTAATTTAGAGAAAAGAAATCGCACATCGGGATAAAATTGAAGGCCGTGGACTTTTTTGAATGAAAAATATGCGTTTGGTCCCACTGTGGGCCGTGCCCTACTTTAAACATTTTTTTTTTAATTTTTAAAAATTGAGAAATTTTTTTTCAAAAAAAGACACAAAATGTGGGTGGGCGCGAGGTAAAAAATATCAAAAAATTGGTGACGTTTATGGATAACCACTTATTAGGTTTAAGATAAAAAAAAGGAAGTAAAGGAAGAGGTATGTGTCCTTCCGATCGTAAAATTCGAACGTCCATGCACAATAAAATTTTATGGGACCTCGTAGAGGTGAGGCAAAGATGATATCTGATGTACCGAAACCGCAGTTCTGTTATCGCGGTGGAACTATAATATTTGCCTGGTTACAGATTTCTGACGAGCGTGTGCCGGCCACTCGATGCGACACCCTGCAGGAAACGATAAGCCGGGCAAGGCTCAACAAATAAAATCTAAAATCTGTACAACCTGTTCCATTGTTTACCGAAGGGTATTTCATATACCTGCCTCACAAGGCTGTAAGTGGACGCTATCACGTCCTCCATGAGGCTTTATTATCGCCTTATCTTTGCTGGAAAACAGTAGATGAGCTGCGATGAAAATATGTACAGGTGTGTAAAATATCGAATTAAAATCAGAGACAATAAAGAATCTGCGTCTTTTTTTTTTCATTAATAATGTCATTAGAGTTTTTTCATCTAGTTCTAATTGAACTTTTCATAAAAATTGCACTGCGTGTTGGGAGATATATTTTATAATACGGCTGCGAAGTACTGTGGACGTATTCACTATGGATGTATTTCTTTGTGCTCATAAAATTTTCAATATTTTTGAAGCCTATGTTTCTGTCATTCCGAAAAATCTATTTTCAGAATATCAGATTATTATTATTATTATTATTATTATATCATTAAGCCGTTTCCCTTTCGGGGTAGGCGTGAATCGCTCGGTTAGACAGTATATATATATATATATATATATATTAATTTAAGGCTAACAAATTCCTTTACCCTTAAAACGTATTTGTTATTTATTAAGGAATAATTTTTAATCTTTTGTCCAGAAATAATATGCACAAGATTTCTTCTATAATATAAGGAGAATATTTTCCATGAGGAATAAATTTAAAATGTTCATACCGAGTGACCATTTAAAGATTCATGTAGTACTTTAAAATGTATTTCTACCTATTATTTTACATCAGGTCTTATTTTCAGAAATTCAAAATTAAATTAAATCTATAAGCAAAACTTATAAAAACGCATAATTGCATCAAAATTGACTTTAATTAAAACTATCTCACATATTTTTTCAGATAAATGATAGGTAAAAATACATTTTAAAGTACACTAGGAATCTTTAAAGTATAAAAATGTGTATTTTTTGTGTATTTCGAAATTCAAGATTTTCCTCAGTTACCCCGTATAAATATTTTTAATTTATTCTTTATGGAGAATATTCTTTTCATATTTTAAAATAAATCCTGCACATATTATTTCTGGAAAAAACATGTCAAGAGACCATTTCAAACCAATAATTGCAATGAAATTACAAAAAATTTTATATTCTGGACCCGATATCTCCACAATTGTGGTTTGTTTGACAAAATTTAGAGCTTATTCCTCATTAAATAACAATGCCTTTCTAGATGTAAATAATTTCTTAGTCTTAAATTTTGATTTAAACAAAAAATTGAAAACTACGAAGTTTGCAAAATTCAAAAACACACTTAAATGTAGAAAACAAAGAAACCTGGAAAATTCAAGAATTATTGGGACTTTAGTTTTTAGCCGGGAATTTTCTACATCTCCAATAAAAAAAACATATATCGATGGGTTCTACGAATATTAGGCTATTGTTTCCGTGCCGTTAAGAAAGCAACTATCATCCCATTACGAATAAGCACTAGTCTATCGTTCCGTCACGGATAAGAACTAGTCTAAATTCATTTATCCAAGTTTTCAGGAGGAAGAAATGAAATTTTTTATTCGTAAATCAAATCAGAAACTTAAAATAAATGAACAAGTATTAAATGTAATAATGTTTATAGAATGATTTTCATAAATAATTCAAAATAAATCTCTTCTCGGTCGTAGCAATGACACAAAATGTGTAATTTTCTGTTCTTCAGTCTGTGTTCTGTTGTGTAATTTTTGTAATATTTTCAGAAATAAATTAATAAAAAATTAAGGATATTGTTTCGAAGATGATCATTGATAGAAATATTCACTAATTATATCTAGTTGATTACAGTTTTCTGTCGTATGTCAAATTTGTTTAGATAAAATTTCAAACATAACATATAAGTTATGTCATTATGGAAAATGGATTTTAGGAACTTTTAGTTATGTATGTATTAATTAGAAAATAATATAATATTTTCACAGTTAATTGTGATAAAGTGAATGAACTAAAAGTATTTCTAATTATCGTGAATTACTTGAGAAATGTACATTTGAGATGCTACTGTATGGACGATAGCCATTGTTGATATTATATATATATTATATGATATTATTCGTCGGAACATTCCCTACGAATTCAAAACTCCAGTATTTTGTATCACAGTTTGTAAAGTAATTTAGGCTCATATAACTTTCAAAAAAAGAAGTTTTTAAAGATTTTAATTTCTTTTAACACTTCTACGTGTTTAGTAAATTTCATAAAAAATGAAGTTAGACTAATTCTTATCCGCAGCGGAACGATAGACTAATGCTTATTCGTAATGGGATGATAGTCGCTTTCTTAACGTTAACGGAACAATAGCCTAAAATTCGTAGAACCCATCGATATGCGATAAGCTTTTCAATATCACTTGTCAAATTAATTTCAAATTATTCTTAGTTTACAGTGTCTAATCCTAATATTTTTTCCTTTTAAGAGTCACATATTAAAATTCATTATTAGATGGTCTCAAATTTTAACGTTTAAAATTTAGAATCTAATGCATCAATAAAATCATCATCAATAAGTTTAAAATTGGACTACTATAATTGAACATTTTAATTTCACTATTTTAATTTAGAAATTGTCCATTTTCAATGTTTTAAAATATTTTTTATAAACTCTATAAATATACTACCTTAAAAATGGTCTTAGTAGACGCAGAATTTTATTACTTTTTATAATGCCATTAGGTATATTTTAGTTTGAAAATTGAGTATATGTAAAATATATGCCAGTTGTTAGATTGTGGAAATCGAATCATCATTATAATTAATAATAAATACATATTCTTATTAAAGATTATGTTATATTGTAAGATGAAACAGGAAACAACAGATTATAGATGAGAATCTAGCACAATTTGGCAGAAATTCGACAGGAATCGAACACAGGTTTCCGGGACGGTAACAAGGCGATTTCTCATTCTGGTATATCGAATTATGAGAATCTGTATTTCATTGTCCATATGAAGTAAATGCTATTGCTAATTTGATTATTCGTAATTAATATATTTATTTATATAATTTCTAATCTGCACAATTAAGATATAATATAATATTGTAAGTGTGATTGCTACTAAGTTCAATAGTGCGTGTATCTGAAGGCGTTGTTCAGCGCGTTCAGCGCGTGTTGGGTTTATTTTTGTCTTTTGCTAATCCGACTGTACCAATTTTGACTAAGTCACTTATTAAATCGGTGCGCACCAGTCCGTCCCGACGGTACTACAGTTCTTTGTAAATACTTAAATCTTTTGCAGGTATAAATGGAATAGTTTTAGGGTTTATTCCAATAAATTATGTAATTCTCCTAACAGCTACAAATTACTACACAAAGTAGTAAATATATAACAACAGTTCGCCTCTGTCCCTCCATTGCAAATACAAATAGTAAAATGAAGTGTGATTTTTAACAAATAGTGCAGTAGAATGTTTCTCCGTGTACACATTTTTTAATACATTAATAATTTAATGCACTTTTTAGTAATTAATTTTAATTAATGTTTAATTATTCAAAAATAATACTTCTAATTACATGTTTGGAATATTTGGAAACGAATAATAATAATATCAATATAGTAAAATTATTATTAAATAATATTAATATTTATTATTAATTAATTCACTAATTAAATTAAACATTAGGCATAAATAATTTGGTGCCGATTGATGAAAGCCTTCAACTTGAGCGTTAGCAAAATGTGCTTTAAAAAATTATTATTTTCATCGTTTTTATATTTCTGTATATGTCAATTTTTCATGTTTTTGGAGGTCTGCAGTGTCTCCAATTTTTTTCAGAATTTTCATTAACGTTCTGTTTTCAAAAAACAAGTTTAAAACCTACAGAAATGGCGAAAGAATTTTTCAAACATTTACTGTGCTTACATTTATGATTTGATTAAGACAATTTTTTCAATGTATTTTCACCAACAGAAAAGCCTCAAATACGTAAAAAAATTCTTTCGTCGTTACTGTAGATTTAAAAATGGTTTCTCGAATGTGAGAGTCCATTAAATATAAGTTATTGTCCAAAGAACGTCAATCAAAAAGCTGGACACAATTGGAGAGACGTTTAACACTTCCAAAAAGATTTTAAAAATTGCCAACCGAAATTCTGTATTTAATTTGAAGTAAACAGTTTCAATAATTATTCTTAAATTTATCATTTTTATCAATCTGGTTACGGTGTTTCTAAAAAGATACAGAAAAGGCACGATTTAAAAAAATGGATTCTTACCCAATTTTTCGGGGGGGGGGGCCCACTGTGTAACCGCGCAAAGTATGTATAAAGCGCCATATCAGTTGAAGAGACATTGTGATATTTGGAAAAACCAAACCAGGCAACCTATATAATTATTAATATCGAGAATATTATACATAAACCTTACTAACGTTTTTTTTTAAATTTCAGTTGTGAGTACAATGAACGAAAAGTTTAGGACGTGCTTAGCAGAGTGCAAACAGGTAAACAGTGCAGGCCTTTTGCGACAGACTGGAGCTACAGCAGACAAGATTCTGTACAATCATGCTATCCAAATGGTAATTACATATGACAAATAAGTAAAAAAAAAACGGTTCATAATTTTTCATTGAATTATTTTTTATCTTGTGGAAATATACCGTAAGGTCAACTTCATAGTAGTCATAGAGAAGCGTGAGTGCGAGTGAGACACTAGTAAATGGCGCATAAGAGCATCTCTTTCGCACTTATGAATATGACTACTATGAATTTAGCCTTACTGTATAGATATATGATATAATGACAGTGAGAGACCTGTAACATAACCTACAAACTCTGCCCGTGTGCAAAGTTCCTTATTTTTAAAGTACGCATGTGCAACTTTACCCACATCAGCGTACAAAATACCTATATTTCAAAGTATTATTATTAAGTAGTATTATTATTATAAGTATTATTATTAAGTACTATTATTTCAGTGCCAATCAGCAGCGTTGGATGAATTATTTGGTAACCCTGCCGAATGTTTCCAAAGGTATCACGCCGCGCAAATATTGTTACATTCGTTGTCGCAGCATGTTAGTCATAGTCAAGACAGAGCTCTTCTTATTAAATGTAAGTAGTGAAATGTTCCATACATTTGAGAAGAAAAAAAGTATGAAGCAGTATTCGCATTATTATACTTTCAGAGTTAAAATTTTGTTATTTAAACTGGCTGGGAGCTATTCATAAACTGCATCACGTGATTTTCCCTACTTTTCCCACTTTTACATGCCGCTTCGAACTTTTTTCTGAGCGGATTGGGAAATTCAGGCTCGGCATATGGGCGCTTCCACGAAAAGTGTTATTTTTCTGTCACCTTGCTTTTATAGGTAATCCTACACTTACAAGTTATGTTGTACTGTCTGAAAATTTACACAGACTCCCTGAAATAGAAACAAAAGCTCGTGAAACCCTCATGAAAAGATGTTACATATAATAGTTGGACCGAAATTAAAAAATATACGTATATAATATTTGTCACTCGTCAAAAAATGAATGATTTACATGCTCACAGATCTTCTGCGCAATGTTTGAAAATTATGAGAAAAGTCAAGTCAGTTCAGTAGACCATAGGCCAGGCTTGCCCAAAGAGGGGAAATTTCGTTTAAATTGCTCAAATGCCAGTTGTGATTTTTCCACCTCCACTGCTCTCTACTCATTAGAGTGCTTTGGGGCGACTAAGCTGAAATTTAATTTTTTTATTTTAATGATGTAAAATGTACCTCAAATGAAACGTTAATGTTTACTGATATCGTGCCCTTAAAAATTTAATCTTTTTTGTGACAAGAGTATGATTTTATTAATAATAATTTAAAAATGTTAATGTTAATTATATTATTACTTTATGCTTTACAAAAATAAATAAAAGAAATGTATAAGCTCCGTAACATTAAATACGTGTGTTGAATGATCCTCTGTTCACATAATTTTAACAACTTCTTTGTAAGCCGATATCGTCCTCAAGCACCTTTCGAGACACTACTTGTCTGCAGCACTGCATCCCTCATTCAACGTCATGAGAGCGACCACCACCCGAGGTATCTCGAGCTGAACAGAGATAAGTGGTAGTGAAAGTAAAACATTTGTTCTTTGAATCGATTTCTCCTCTTTGGGCAGCAAGAAAAAGATGTGCTACTAAAATTGTTAAAATATCACACATTCAAATATCGTCATTTCGAATTTGTCGAAAAAATTTCCATTCCGTCATCGTACTTTACTCCAAAACTTCTTGAAATACACTTTTCTATGCTCACCGAAAAGCAACAGTATGTTAAGCTGAAGAATTTCACCATGAATTAAAAGCGGTTTTTCGAAGTTTCAACTTCAAAAACGCCCCGGCAACTCGTTTTTTAACCCAGAGAGTTCGCCTTGGGCTTGAATTGTCTGGAATTTATCTGACTATATCACTCTGTACGTAACTCTATACCAGACATAAGTGCCCTTTTCGTGTGAACGCCCTCAATATTATTCCTAAATAAAAATATGACTCATTTGCAATATTCAGTGTACCGAAATTTGTAAGAATCATTTTGTTTTGCAGATAAAGATGCCGTTGAGAAACGACTATATGTTTTGCAGCAGCAAGGCTATATCTATGCAACAGATCCCACGTAGCGCAGGTAAAAATCCGCGGCATGATGCAGCGTCCTATTCAGACCCTATCAGAATCTTTTATCCTATAAGATGCTACTTGTAAGTGAAGAAAAAGCATGTAAAATCGACGATATCTCTTAATTCGTTTACCAGGTTCGTAAAAAATATCTATAATCGTTGTTTTCGAAGATTTCTTGGCTGCTCTGCTTACACTGTTTGAAAATAAAAGTACAAACATGATAAACTTAGTATGTAATTTTCACGGCAATTTACAAAATTGAGACCCCTTCGTTTTGAAAATACATCAAAAGTGAATGATAGACTTTTATGATGCAAATGTTTTAGAGTAGATTCTCATCGTAAGTAAACTGAAAAAATAATGTATTTGGTCTTTAGAAATCAATTATACGGGCAACGTGACGTACATAGTACTTGCTTTCAAGTTAAATGTAAATAACTGGTGCAGCCAATATAAAATCTGTATAAATCAACACTAATGGATACTTTTTAACTCACTCTAGTATTGTACATGATTTAATAACTGATTATATATAAATACTTGTATACTGCAATGTACTCGTAACGGAACGAGATTTTCGTTTATTTCATATTCATTAATAAATACGCGTATATTAACGAGATTGTTCCTATGCAAAAGCTCGTTCTTTATTAAAAGAATGCAATACAAGATTGCGAGAGTTAACGCAGATGTAGCAAAACTTAACAACATTTATGCAAAAATAAGCATTAACTATAAACAGACTCGACTCATTACAATCCTCTTATTTTTTCTTTGTTTCGACGGCCGTTAGTGTGGATTGTTCGTTATCTCTGTCTACTACATAATTCAGCACGGCTACAAGTGTGTTCCATGCCAAATCTGGGGCAACCAAGTCGCCAGTAACTGGATTTATTCTATAAGAAGCGACTCCCATAGCAGCTGTAGTTCCCCAGAGAAAGATGATTTCGTACAGTGCCTACAATGTGCTTACATATTTTTAATACCTTGAAAAGTATAACACAGCCCCACAAAAAAAAGTAGGTTGTACAACGGACAAGAGTAGTCACATCCTATGGATTTTGGGTAGCTGAATCTGAATCCAAGGTCAGAAATTCGCCATCACCCTCAGGTTTTTTTCTAACCTCAAAAGACGTAGTCTTTTTGGCTATTTTTGCATTTAAAAATATGTAACAAAAAACCCCGTATTTTTTTTCAATCTCGACCACAAATTCGGATTCAGCGGCGAAAAATACGTAGAAATGGTGTTTGTTGGTCCACTAGGTCCAATACTTTGCTGGGGGGGGGGGGGGGTACAGAGAACAATACCGTAAAACCTTGTCGAAAAAAATGCGATCTTTCGCCAAACCAGAGTAGTGACATCCTATGGATTTCGTCTCGCTGAATCCGAATCCGAACTGGGAATTCCAAAATTAGATTTTTTTTCACTTCCTAACCTAAAAAAAAATGTTTCGTGTTGATTTTTTTGGTGATAGAAAATATATTATCGAACAATACAAGCTTGTTCGGAAATTCTGACAGAGAATAAACATTTAGCGGTTCGAAGTACATAGAAATTGTCTATTTCCACAACGCCGACAACCAGCGCCGAGGACTAGAAGAGAGGGAGGCGCTCAGAGGAAACCCCACCGTGTGTGTGGGGGGGGGGTAACTAAGCCTATGAAGAGTCACAAGACGCTGGTAGTGGTGGACACGACCTACATAGACTCACTGCTCACTGCGGAGCAGTTTGAGCTCTTCAGGGACGCCACCTTGAAGGTGTTCGAAAGAGGGTCCCCAGATCAATGGCCAAAATTCGAGACTTCCTTCTGTAGGGGAGGCGTCTTCGCATTAGTCGCAGACAACCCATCGGCTAAAGCTTGGCTACATAATACAGTGGCCGAGACAAGGCCCTGGGAAGGTGCAGACCTAAAAGTATGGGGGGTTGAGTTGCTCCAAAAGATGATGTGGGCTACGGCGTGGTTCCCAGCTAACCTGGAAGAACCGTCTGTGGTCCTTCGGCGATTGGAGGGATTCAACCTTTCACTCAGGACAGCGTCCTGACAAATCGCCATGCTGCATCGTCCTCAGGAAGAAGACACAGCGAAAGGCACCAATCAACTTCTAGTTGTACAAATTCCTGAGTACCAGACGAGGGCTCTTGCAGTCCTCAACAAAAGGCTCTTGTACCACCTTGGACAGGTCAGCCTTAGGGTTGCCGGCCAGGGATAGGCGAAGCCTGTCGGGGCACAGGAAGACCGGGACTGCTCCTGGCCTCAACATTACCCAAATTAACTTGCATCACAGCAAAGGCGACTCTGCGGTTCTACAAAGGGGCATGGCCTTGTTTAGTTCGACATACTATAGGGTGATTAGGGGGGCTGGTTTTTGTTACAGGGACCCCAAGGTGGTCAAAACAAGGACCTGCATACTGGCGAAGGGAGTCAACGTTGTCCCGCTCCTAAAGCTATGTTCTAGAGACCTGATGGTGGTAGCCACAGATATAAAAGGAATAGGGAAGCTGGTCATGGGATCGGCTACGGATACCAATCCACTAGTGGAGGTACGTACACTGGTAGATTACTGCAAGATAAGGGGTCTTGCTCTCCTACTGGGGTACGATGCTAACTCCCACCATACTCTGTGGGGCAGCACGGACATCAACTTAGGAGGTAATGATCTATTGGAATACGTAATCATTACTGATTTAGATATTCGTAACGCCTTCGATCCCCTGTAACAAAAATCCGCCCTCTCTAATCCCCTTATGCTATGGGTTAATAACCAAGGTCATGTCCCTCTGTAGAACCGCGGAGACGCCTTTGCTGTGATGCAAGTTAATTTGGGTAATGTTTAGGCCAAGAGTAGTCATTTTAGGTCTGATCCTGGTCTTCCTGTGTACCGAAAGGCTCCTCCTATCCCTGGCCGGCAACCCTAAAACTGACCTGTCCCAGGTGGTAGAAGGGCCTGTTGTTGAGGACCACAAGAGCCCTCGTCTGGGACTCAGGAATTTTTACAACTACAAGCTGCTTCGTACCCTCCGCTGTGTCTTCTTCCCGAAGCTGATCGTGCCTGACCATTCACCAGAGCGCTGTCCTCAGTAAAAGGTTGAATCCCTCCAATCGCCGAAGGACCACAGACGGGTCTCCCAGCTTACCTGGGCACCAGGACGTAGCCCACATCATCTGTTGGAGCAACCCAACCCCCCATACTTTTAAGTATACACAGATTCTTTAAACTGGGGTAAAAAAATGTTTTTTCATTATTTTTTCAAGTCTGTAGACAGCATGAGGACATCATAAAGACAACATGTGTAATTCGCGCTCAAAGTTCAAGTCTAGTGGTTCAATTTTTTTCTACTACTCGCAACTTATTGTCCTAAGGATGTTTCTGAAACAGCTTTCGGAAATCGAACATCAAATATCGTAAGCCAACTGGGTAATGAATTTCGCGGGTTACCATGAGTACAATCCTTAAAAAAATCATCTCTTTTTTGAATGATTCAATTTCAGCTCAAAATCATTTTAAATACAACTTATACAGAAAATATAATTTTAATGAAGATCATGCAGAATTACATTGTTGTTTATTGCTTCTTCGTTGAAATCAAGAGTGACATGTATGATCTGCTTAAACTTAAGTTACTTCTCAATCGCAATTATGAAAAGCACTTGTGAAATAATTTGATATTAAATGTCGTATTACAGACGTCAGCTTGAAATGCTTGTTGGTCAATATCACAGAGTTTGCAATACTTTTCATGAATTGCATTCATACCTAATCACAACAAGCATTGATTGAATGGTTTAAAACAGATTTGAGACTATCAAAATGAACAGAAATAGTACTACTATACATTTTTTACAGTGACTGGCCTAAGTGTAATATACTCAAGCTCGATTAGGAGAAGCATCTGTTAAATTCTTAAAACGGGTATTGATTCAATAATATATCATTAAAATAAATATGCAAGACATCAGCTTAAAATGCTCTTTTGTTAATATTACAGACGTTGTAGGTATTTTTTAAATAACTATCTATAACTAACCACAACCATCACTGATTAAATTGTTTTACACAGATTTTAACCGTTTAAATTAACGAAAATAGTAACATAATACATTTTTTACGCAGACTAATCAATGCTTAAGCAACTAAAATCTCAATTAAGACAAGCACTTATTAAATATATCTACTACGAGCTTTTACGAATATCCCACTTAATTCGATCACCAGTTTTTCGCAACCAATCAGAGAGAGCTTGTTCCACTTGATTCTCTGTAGAAGCGGGGTAGCTTATAAGCATCTCCTCTGCAAAAAAAAGTTCATAAATAGTTAAACTAATAGATTTTTTAATGTTAAATTATAAAATTAGGAAATAATTTTTGCACTTATAATAGACCTCATATGGAATAAAAAGTAGGATGCCACTTGTTTGTTATTATTATACCATTAAGCCGTTCCCTTTTCGGGGTAGGCGTGAATTGCTCGGTTGGAAAGTAGTAATGTGTGGATGGGTATATAGGCATAGGGTAGATAGGTATATAGGTGTAACTTATAGATATTTTAGATTGATCTAAAAGATCAGCCATTTCATTTTTTATTGGCCAAATCATTGAAATATATGAAATCGTTTGAAATCTTTGAAACGTTTTGAAATATTTGAAATCTGGTATACGGTAAACCTTTTCCAACTGTTTGGAATTCTTGTATTCTTTTCAAATCATTATAAAATTTTCATGAAATCTTTGATATATTTGTGAAATCTTTCTTAAATCTTTTGTATTTATTTTAACCCATTAACGACCAAGAACTATAATTTCTTACCTTATGTTCAAGCCTCATCCTCATCACTGAAAAAGAGAGATTTTCAAACGAAAATCATGTTTCCTTGTAGCTTTGGGTATGCTCTTCAAGAAACCGTGGTCAGAATGGAGTTTGGTCCAGCAGAAAATCCAATATGGCACCAAATCTGGAGAAAAGTACCAAAAGATCGGGAATTTTTTTTTTCATTATTTTTTTCGAGCCAAAAGAGTATTGAGACTCGATCCTAACTATGATCAACGGTGATCGGAATAGTTGAACTGCAAGAAAAAACTTGTCTCACCGATCACAAATAGCCACACTCTTCGCAAAATGGTGGATCCATACCCTTCGCAAAATGGCGGACCCAATATGGCGGACATGAAATTTTGGAAACTCTAGGATTTTCGCACAACTCTGTACTCGAGGGGTTTCGGGGTCGCTGGTTATGAATTTGACATCGAATTTTCGAAATTCAAAATATCGGACCCAATATGGCGCACATGAAATTTTACAAGCTCTACGATTTTCGCACAACTCTGTACTCAGGGGGTTTCGGGGTCGCTGGTTATGAATTTCTCATCGAATTTTTGAAATTCAAAATGGCGGACGCAATATGGCTGACATGAAATTTTGGAAGATCTACGATTTTCGCACAACTCTGTACTCGGGGGGTTTCGGGGTCGCTGGTTATGAATTTGGCATCGAATTTGTGAAATTCTAAATGGCGGACCCAATATGGCGGACATGAAATTTTGGAAGCTCTACGATTTTCGCACAACTTTGTACACAGGGGTTTTAGGGGCCGCTGATTATGAATTTGACATGGAATTGATGAAATTTAAAATGGTGGATCCAATATGACGTACATGAAATTTTGGAAGCTCCACGATTTTCGCACAACTCTGTACACGGGGGTTTTCGGGGTCGCTGATTGTGAATTTGACATAGAATTTTTAAAATTCAAAATGGCGGACCCAATATGGCGGACATGAAATTTTGGAAACTATGATTTTCACAAAACTCTGTACTCGGGCGTTTTGTTTGCGACATGGCGATGGTAGTGAAAATAAATAACTGAATCTTCCAGGAACTTGGTATTGAAATTCGTCCAATCAATTCACAACGGAATGTTGACAGTTTGGCTAAATATAAAGTTTCGAGCACACACCCTCATTACCCAAGTAACTTACTAAAGGCTGTACAAAAATACAATGCCCGACATATGTAACAATAAATTATTTTTTGTTTCAGTATTGATATGGACTGATATAATATTTATTTACCATATTTTGTTAAATAAAGTGAAAAAAATCGAAATGCATCACATTTTTTTGAAAAAATGTTTTCACCCCATAAAAAAGACTTTTCTCAAAAACGACTCAGGGGATTTCACTCAAATTTTTTTGGCACTCTATTTTTGAACCCCTTAATCAAACCCAACAAAAAAATTGGATGTGCTATGACCTTGCGTTCAAATTTGGTTCAGGCACACCGTGAATCAAATGCCGACGGTAATATAGGCTCAATCAGTGAAGCTTCCTTAACACTAGAAGGACGGGCCTGGATCCCTCCTAGAAGAGCAGCCGGTGTCCTCAAGACACCGAGGCGTTTATTGACCGAATCGTGACGGAATATGTGGATTTCGGGGTTCCGCTCATGGTATTATTGCCTTCTCGTTCACCGTGTGCAGTTATTGTCACTCCAGAAATTATCAAAGATAACGATAGGTGTTCTGAGGACACCGCTCGTCCTTCTAGTGGTCATTATAAAAAGCAAACGTCAAGTCGAAATTGCATCGCAGGCTAGTCCGTTCAAAATTCGCGTTTCTTGTTTAGTTGTGCCAAAAATTAATTCCGAACCACTCATGTTTCCACGCAATTCACGATCTTTTCAAATACCATCACATATCAAGCTTGCTGATCTGAATTTCAAAAAACCGGTCACAATTCACATTTTCTTGGGCAACGCTATTTTCTGGTCTTTAATTTGCGTAGGTTAGATCAGATTAAACAATGAGGGTCTCATTCTTTTGAAAACTAGACTAGATTAGATTCTTACTGGACCAATGCCCGGTCCACATTCTGGAATAACAACTTGCAATGCTATTAACAAAATAAACGTCATAAACCATTAACTCCGTTTTGGGAACTAGAAGAATGTGCTCCGAACAAACCAATAGTGTCAAACGAAGAGCTGCTTTGTGAGAAATCTGTTGTAGGCACGTTAAACGCAACGAAGATGGTAGGTTTGTGGTTAAAATTCCATTAAACGGAGATCCTCACACCTTAAGCTATTCGAAACAAAGCGCGAAACACCGCTTTCTGAAGAAAGAAACTAAACTCTCGAATAACACTATAATGCGAGAAGCGTACCATACGTTCATTTGAGAGTATATCTAATTAGGACACATGATAGAGACAAACTGAGCAATCGAACCTGCTCCATCATATCGTTTCCTACTTCATTGAATAATTTGCCCCGAAAGTTCATCCACAAAACTGCGAGTAGTGTTTGCTGGATCCGCTTCAAATTGCAAATTGTCGGTCACTCCGTGCGAAGCGACCTATTTTCAATTCTAATTATATTCCGGAAGCATACATTTGCTGTTGGTGGGGATATAGAAAAAGTGTACAGACAAGTCCTAATCGATCCCGAGCAACACTCGCTTCAAAGAATCCTATGGCGCTTCGATGAGAAATATCCAATCAAAACATACGAATTAGTAACACTCACTTACGGGACCGCAGCGGCTTCATTTTTAGCGATCAGATGCATAATGGAAAACGCTTCGGAATGCGAAAAAATAGATCCCATAATCGCAAGAATAATTCGTCGCGACTCTTACGTCGATGACTTACTTACCAAGGCTGACCAGAGCCAACCCAAAGCCTTGGTGGTCAGACCCAGAATTCCTAAGCAAAGACAAGTCGAAATGGCCAAAATCAGAAATCAAAAATGAAGAATCACGCGTCTAAAAAATCACTTTTAAAATTCAAAAAACAAGTCAACCAATCCTAGAGGTAGACGATTGGATAATTAATAAAGCCCATGGCCTTTCTTCGTCTGTAAGAGCCGCAGCACGCATGAAAAGACTTTAAAAAACTGTAAAGCTCGATTATCTCAGAGTGTTTCCTTTCAGATCGAAATAGCGTACTAAGAGCAAAAAGAGACAATCACTTAAGAAAAATTATCTTATTCAAATCCCTTCCTAGATGGTACAAAAACACTGAGACTAGGAGGTAGGTTAGGAAACTCAAACTTCTTACAAGACAAAAAACACCCATTAGTTATTGACGCAAATCACAAACTCACAAAGTTAATCTTATAACATGAACACATCAAACTGTTACACGTGCGCCCTTAGTTGTTATTAGCTAACATCAGGAAAACGCTTGGGCCAATAGGTGGCAGAAACTTAGCCAGAAGAACAATTATCGACTACATAAAGTGTGCCAAGGTCAAACCAAGCTCGATGACTCCAATCTACATCACCCCCGTTTCACAACACCAGAGTCCACTATGCTTGACCTTATTCAATTAAAGATAGAAAAGGTCCTAGCTGTAAAATCACTAAAGCCTACATCAGTTTATTCGTTGGCTTTACAACAAAAGTGTTGCACCTGGAGCTTGTTCCCGATGCCACCTCAGACGCATTTATAGCTGCTCTGTACCGTTTCGTATCAAGACGCGAAAAAACCGCCAATATTTTCTCGGATAATGGTACTAATTTTTTTGCGGGTAATAACGAACTTGAGCGTCTCGGCGATTTCTTGATAAAATAATCTAGGTCATCAAGAGAATCAATTTCTAACGTCGGAATCCAGTAGCATTTTATTCAAGCTTATGCGCCACATTTCAGGGGCATTTGCACGATGATTGTTTCAACCATTCAAATATGAAAGCCGGTTGCAAGCAGCTTGCTGCTAGAAAATCTCTGTTCTCGAACAGTATCTGAAACCGAATCCTTAAGGAAACGAATGACAATGAAAGTAAATAAAGCATGTTATACAGAAATCAGTTATGACTGCTGAGAAAATAATACCTCTTCTTTATTCGAGAGCCAATGCTCTTTGCTAATTGATCGCAGTATCTTAATGCTTGGCTTTTTAAAATTTCCATCTTGTTGTGTACTTCGGAAATGACGGGTAAAGGATTCCCCATGTACATCTCCTTTTTACCTTGCAAGATTTTTAATACCTGCGCCAAAGGCGTTATTGCCTGATAAATAAGAGTGTGCATTGTGTAATAAAAAGACTTAATTCAGTAATAATAATTGTCAATTTGAGTAAAGAATAATAGCATCTTGCAATACTCTCTCATGAACTGAAGTTGCTAAAAATTTATCTCCGAAGGTCACAAAAATCGAAACATTAACCTGATTGGCCGAGTCGAAAGATTCCACCTGAAGAAAAGATTCTCGTAAACATTTGCAAAACATTAAAGCCACTGTGCTCATGTTCTTGATCTATTCTTGAATCCATTCCCCAATGAAGATAAAAATATATTAATTATTAAGTACTGTACACTGCAATTCGATCAAAATTTAGAAGCATATAGTAGACATAACTTGTTTGATTATGTACTTCGAGGTGAATTCTCAGTAGACTTTTAATCTTATCGGCTGCCTGGGTTGATTGGTTTTGCTAATTCCACAGTTTTGACGACTTAGAAAATGTGCAGCAAAATACAGTTTTGAACTGCTTATTCTCTAGAGCTGTTTCTGTGTCTTTGACGGCTACAAGGTACAGACCGTGACTTCGTCACCTATAATGCGGAGGAAGAGTTATAAGATTTTTATTTTTAATATTATCAGGCGACTCCAGGATGTTAGTTAAAAAATGAAATTCGATTTTTGAATCGTCATCATCTTCTCCGTCCATTCCTAGTTTCCGAAACATTCTAAAAAATAGCATTTCCTTAAAAATGAATAATTCAATAGTTTAATATAGTTTAATATAGTTTATTATAGTTTAATAGTTTAATAGTTTAGGAATGAATAATTCAACAAAAATTCTGACCTCAAAAAAGAGTAACAAATTTGTCATAAATTATTCTTTGATACGATGTGACGTTTTTGTTTTATTCGTAAAAAACTTTTTTTTTTAAATCAAATTTTTGGACAAATGACACAAGCTACGAAAAAAGATAGGACAAAAGTTGCTCACCTGAAAAAGAGCTATAAATTCGTCGTAAATAATTTTTTGATAAGACGCTTAGGTTTTGTTACAATCGTAAAAATCAAGATTAAAATTTAAAAATAAATTTTTGAAAAAACGATACAAGAAACGAGAAACAATCTTATAAAAATATATTGAAAATAAAAAAATACCTTTTCGTGAAAAGGACACAAGCAACAATAACATTATATTTGACAAAAATTGTTGCCTAAATTACGACACAAGTGCAATAAAATGATTGATAACAAAATTTCTTTTTTTCTTATAGGATACGTAATCATGATAAATAAAATTTGTACTTTATTTTGCAATATCTGAATAAGCAATCTCAGGCCGCATGTGAAATGATATGGACCCGCAAAAATCGTTGCAAAAGCAATGAACTATATTGGTTTTCGTAATAAAAAAATTCTATTTTATATTTCAAAAGAAACGAGAAATATATCGATGTTCATAGTTACCGTTACTGAAAAAATGTAACTAGCTACCAATTGATTACCTATTCACAACAGTAACCTCTTTAATCTCATCTTTACCAAAAAAGTAACTAATTAAAGCAACTAGTTACTTTTAACTAGTTACTTCTAACTAGTTACTTTCCATTTCTCCCGAGGACCACCTGAAAATGGATGATAGACACAGAGCGCCTACTCTGCCACAGCCAGAACAAGCAAGCAGCATAGAAAGTGAAGCGACACTTTCGTCAGTCACGGTTAGGCATTCAGAAGAGGTAGAGCAATGCTTCAGGGCCAGAAGAAACGTCACCATCGAAGTTTCTCTCAGGGCAGGTCGACAATGAGGTTCGCAAACGTTGATGTTCGAATGTACATGCGTATTTGACGCCATACGAACCTTGTTACCAACGCCCGCAGCGAAGAAACGGCAAATATGAATCGAAAAAACTGCTAGGACAGTTGGCAACGAAGTGCTTCTGACCTTCAATATGCTTATACGTTTGAACGTCGACGTTTATAAATCTCACTGTGAATCTGCCCGCCTGCCGGAAGATCTGTTTTATCTAGTTGACGAACTTATATGTATGATGCAGCGAGAACTTTCGCGGATGCAAACCGAAAAACAAAACCAACGACGGATTACAAGACAAAAAGGCGCATGCATCAACTCAGCATAAGGATAGGCTAGGCAAGACAGTACGCTACTCGGATTCAGTGAATTCGTCATCACACACTTGAACACAAATCAAACCTGATTATTATCAGGCAGCACATTATTAACAGAATGCTGGTACTAACTGACGGGAGGACAACTCTAGAGAGGAGGGAGAGAAGGATCAGAGAAAATCGACAGTTTTTCCCTGATCTATTTGGACTTTTCTGAGACCCTCCAGTTAGTGTGGACCATTTGTACAAACCAGATGAGCTTTAGAAATTTCAGAGAGAATTCTGCCACTGAATGAAGACATAGAAAAATAAATAGCTCCAAGGAGCTGCGCAGTGATATGAAGAACTATACCGCTACGGGACCAGATGGTATCAAGAGCTTCAGGTGGAAGAAGTTTCATTCAATCCACCAGGATCTGATACGCATTTTACCTCATGTCTAAAGTCGGAAGAGCTCACTCCATCTTGATCTTATCTTCAGCATATCTTCATCCAAATTTCAATTAAAAAGATGAATTTTCAACGAAAGGGATGAATCCTCAACAATACAAAAGGTACATTTTTAAGAACATAGTTCAACTTTTAACCACAAAAAACGAATTCTCAATGAAAAATGCATTAGGTGACGTTTCACACAAAACAGATTTCAATTTTTAATAAAACAAAATTTGAAGTACAGCAAAGTGCCTAATTTTTAATCTAAAAGGGAAAAGTTAAACTTTTAGTTAAAAATGGTTTTTTTCTTTTAAAAATAATTTGCTTGTGATTTAAAGCATTCAACAAATTATTGTCAAAAATGGGATGGGGCAAATTGTAGTAAATTTTATCTTTGAAGATAAAGTTCTGCCTATTGACGCCACAAAACGTTTTTCCTCTGGCTATTTTATGATATATAAATATAATTATCTCAGACGGACAAGTTTGACGCCCAGAATCAATCAGATAACAATTGAGATATTATATATGGATGTATGTTCTTTCAGTTCGAGCCTGCTGTGCAAATCAGATACCAGAATATTCTTCAGATACATTGTTAAATACATTCTTCATTATCGCATTAATCAGAATTTTTATCATCGCAAAAAATGTGGATCGTTTCTACACTAATGTTTTGCTTGGCATTCCTCTTTAATTCTATTGGTGAATCTAATACTACAATATATTTCTATAATTTTGAAAACATTTTTTACCGTTAAATAAACAAAGATTTGCACGACGCACTTTGCTTATCATCCCAATCGCTATTTATCACCGTCCAAAGTTTCAAACATGTGCCACACGAGCGAAAAATAATTGCCCTTTATTTTCATGAAATCTAATAATATTTTTTAATCAAACCTTTTTAGTATTGATTCGGCAGCTCAATAGCTAGAAAGCATTTTATATATTATTTTTAATTAAGAATTAGTAAAGAAAACATGTTCAATTAAGGATTTATGTTTGAAGGATCGTAGAATACGTTTTTGCATAATACAATAAAATAAAATGATCAACTCTTAAAAGTGGCCTACTCTTAGTATAGTATTTCCTACTTTTAAAATAAATGTAAACCTGTGTTTCTTCTTGCAGAGTTAAGTTCACAGTTCGACTGCTTACCTAATGGCGAACCTATTCCCGGTGTTCCTCGTGACGGACAAAATTCTTCTTCTTCTGGTAGACAACATCTTCGTTACATGTCTCTTTCTCCGGTTGAGCCTTCTTTTCGTTCCAGATCCGCGTCTCCTCCTGCCAATGCCATATGCATGATTCCACCTAACTCGCTGATTGCTTCTTCTGACGGACATATATATGGATTTGACCAACTTGATTTTGTCCGGCTTACTTCCAAGAAGAATCCGCACTGGCAATTCGAACTTCGAAGATACACTTTTCCAGCGAATAAACCAATTCAAATACTCGCAAGAAGAAATTTTTTTATGCCCATGCCAACCCAAGAGCAAATTGTATTATCAACATCCGATGGTGACGTGTTTGCAATATTGGAGAGTATTCATTATCTAAGTGGGATATATACATATAGTCCTCGCATTCAAGCTAAGGCACGGGCAAAAATAAAAATGGAAAGTGGCACGGTTACAGCATTGACCCCAGATGAAATCGCGGAAGTTCCAGTAGGCTCTAGACGTTTAATCTTATCGTATTTCAGAGTAGAGCGTTTGCCTAAATGTGACCCTATTTCTTTGCTTACACATGGCAGTTCGTCTTCTTCTTCTGACAGACAACATATTCTTGCCGGGTCTCCTCCTGCAGACTCCACATGCATCTTCCCATATACCGAGCTCATTAAAAATCGTGACGGACGGATATATGGACTTGACCAACTTGAATTTATTCGGCTCACTTCCAAGACGAATTCGCAACGGCAATTCGAACTTCGAAGATACACTTTTCCTGTGGATAAAAACATGCGAATACTCGTTCGACGGGGTACCTTTAGGCCCATATCAACACAAGAAAAAATTGTTTTGTCAACATTGGATGCTGACGTCTTTGCAATATTAGAGAGCAGTGATGTTCTTGCTGGAATATATACATTTAGTCCTCGCACTGGACAACAAGCACGGGCAAAAATAAACATAGGAAGCGGCAATATTACCTTATTGACCCAAAATGAAATTACGGAAATTCCAGTCGGCACATCACGCCCAATCTCACTATATTATATAGTAAAGCATATGAACCACAATCTGTGATACTTTCAATCCAATTCAAAAATAATTTCAAACTAAAATATTAAAGTGTTTGTGAATCGACGTCATCGTAAAATGTTAGAAGTAATTGGTAATTGCAAATAATAAGCAAAATTCAATAAATTATGCAAATAAAGAAACTTCTGTTTCTTTCTGTAGAAGGCGTATAAGGTCTTCACAGCCATCCTAAATGATAAGATTTTTCGGACAATCGGATCTGTGGGGTGAGAGATGTACAAACGAGGCTCAAGAAAGGCGTAGGAGTATATCTGGATGCCCTGTTAATCGACAGGTGCATCTGCAAGGACGCAGAATTCTACCAGAGCTATTTTTCAGTAGTTTGGATTGAATATCGGAAAGCATTCGATTGAATCTTCCATAGACTTATCATTTGTTCGTTGGAAAGCTTGAAGGTTCATCCACAAATAGTGAGATCCACAGGGAGATCGATGCCGTTTTGGAAAATCACGCATCTACTATCTCATCTGGAAAACACTAGGGAGAAATCGTGTGACAACTAACACTGTTAATTTTTTGGAGAAGTTTCTTTGAGGGTGACACCATGAGCCCTCACTTTTCTGTGTTTTTCCACTTAAATGCGGACCGAATCAGTAGGGCCCAATAAAGTGGTTTGAATTTTTTTTAAATTTCTTATTGTCTAAAATGGTCAACTTTACGACAATCGTCCATAAAATATGTCAATGTAAGAAATACGGGAACTTTACACAAGATGTGATTTACTTAACTATTTGTCTTTTCTCTTATTGACCACTTTCAAAATTGATGCTCTTCAATTCTTGATTTCTGTTAATTTAACTTTTCATTACTTGAAGTTGTTTTGTATCTTTTTGAAAATTAGATATACAAATGAAGGATGTGGCGGCAAAAGCATGTAAGTCCGTCGGGATGCATTTTTCAGGAGAGAGAAGAAACCATCTCAAATATCGAATGATAAGAAAAAATAAAAACGTGATAAATAACCTTTCAAGAGACCTTTCAAGGAGTAGAATGAGCTTTTGTAAACTTCAATTGAATGAAAATCATATGACTTTGCCTGAAGCGAATTGTGCTTTTTGAATATTCATTACTCTCAAGCAATTAAATTAAAACTTTCATATTGTCTAATGAATACTATTCGCTGGATTAAACAAAAAATTTACATAATCAGAACATTACGAAGAAGACTTCAAATTTGTTCTGAAGTTTAGGCTGTCTAAGTTTATTAGATTTGAAAATTAGTATTTTTAAACAAAAATCATTAAGATTTTCGATTTTTAACAATTTTAGGTTAGATTAACGTCCCATACCAAAAACTGGTATTTTAAAACAAAATTCACTACAGTTTAAATAGGATAGCCAATTTTTGAACAGTTTCAAGTTTGTGTTTTTCGTTGGAAATTTTGAATAAAAGATTATTAAATTTCAAAGAATATGTACCATTTTTCAACTACTATAAGCTATGTTGACGTGTTTCATGTGAAATCGGTATTTTGCACAAAAATCAATAAATTTGAATCCAATGACTTTGTTTAAAATAAATTATATTTCAAATATTTCCAAGGTGATCCAGAACTGTTCAACTCTTCAGGTTATGTTGGTGTCTTAAACTAAAAAACGGTCTTTTTAGTAAAAAATCAGTTGATTTCAAAGAAGATTAAAACTTTTGTTTAATTTTAGGTTTTAAGCGAATGATTATTTTTTAAATAAATAATTAATTTAACGCAATAGTAATGTTGTTCACCGAAAATCGGTTATTTTAAACAAAAATAATGACATTTTAAAGAAGATGGACTATTTAGGAACAATTTAAGGTTATGCTAACCCTTTTCATCGGAAATCGGTGATTTTTAACAAAAGTCATTTGATTTCAAAGAATAGCAAATTAAAATTTGAAACAATTTTTTGTCAAAAATTGGTATTTTTCATTAATAAAATCATAAGGTTTTTCAGGTTTCTTTTAATCTTCAAATTTATACCAGAAATCTGTTATTTAAAATTGAAAATCATATGACTCAAGAATTAAACTTAGAACGTTTCAGCACACAATGGTGTTCCTTATCAGTAAATTTGATTATATAAAAATTATATAAAATTTTATTATAATTAATAAAATTATATAAAAATGTATGTAAAAGAACCAATTTTTCCAATTACACTGAGTAAAACTACAAAACTATTCAAAAAATTATTGTTAAAGAATTATGTATGCATTCTTTGAAGATTTTTATGATGTAGAATTGACGAAAACCTTTATTACACTGTAAGGTAAAAAAATACTTTAAAAAATATTGAGCAAGATTTTAGCTAGAGAATTCTTAAAATAAAATTATATCGCAACGTACATTTGATGAGAAATTTTTATGGAATTTTTTGTAGGAAAAATTTCAGTTTAAGAAATAGTTTTTAAAAAAAATTTATTTTTTATTTTAAAAATTGAATTTTCTGTTATCATTACGAAATTTTTCGAAATCACACTACAGTAAGAGTTGTGGTGGAACGATTTATTCGAACTCTCATTTATTGGCACAATAATTTAATAACAAAATTCAATAAAATCTAAGTTCAAAGTTCTAAGTTCTTGAAAATTCATTTGATTTTTTGTCAAATTTAATTTTTTCTACTAAAGGTTCAATGTTTTAATTGAAAATCTAACTTTTTGGTTTAAAGTTGAACTAATTGGCTGAAAATTCATTCATTTTCGTAGAATAATAATATTCTTGTTTGAAAATTTATCTTTTTGAAGCAAAATTCAACTATTTGGTGGAAGATTAACTTTTTTTTTGAAAATTTGTTATGACATATATGAAATTTCTAACAATATTTTTGAATATCCTCAAGAATGTTAGGAATATTAAATCTATATAAACTTAAATACAACTAAACAAATAACCCTGAAAATTATATAGTTATTCGAAATTTCTAACCTACGACTTTCAATTAAAATTATACCGATTGCGACTTTACAGATATATGAATGAAGTTTTCTAATTATCACTTTCAGAAACGGATTTATATTTTATTTATTTTTTTTATATTTACATTTATTTATTTTTCATCGTTATTTATATAATTATACTTTTGGGATTAATTGAACCTAATTTTATTTCATTTTAATTTATCAATGTTAACTGTGTACATATTGTAATATTGACCCATTCAAAACTATCCTTATGAATTGATTACAGTGTTCTTACAATCATTATTGCCTATAGATAATTAGAGCTTTAGTTATGATTGCAAAATTACGAAGTAACTCATCTGCCGCAGGTATCACCTCGGGGTCCATCGCTTTCACTTGAGTGATTACGCATTTATCTTACACACGCTCATACACACACATGCACACACGCTCACGCACACACACACATGTAATAAATCTGTGAGATGAGCCTGTAACTCGTGCAAATTTTGTTCGTTGTATATCGAGTCAAGTGTATATCTAACATGGGTACTCGATGCAATGGTACACCTTAGGAAACAATTTTTAAAAAAATTTTTTCATTCAGTTTTTAAATTTTTTTACATTTTCACATTCTCATCATAATAAGAAGGTATTGTTCTTATGTGAAAGCTGAAAAGAAAAACGTTGCTTTCTGAGAGCCGTACAAGATTATCATAACACATTTTGGCATTTTTTTGAATAATCGGAAGTTCAAATTTTGATCACATAAAAAATACTCAAAAATTCAATTCCGCGGTCAAATTATGCAAGATAAATTAAGAGCTAAATCGACAAAATTGTGCAATCATAAAAGATCTACGAATTTGTTATTATTCACTTTTTTGTAGGACATGTACTTTTTGTTTGGTTTTTTTTCTCTTTTTATTCAGTCTTTTTTCAACTTTTTACATCAGGAATGAAAAATTAAATTTTTGCACAAACGACACAAGCTACGAGAAAAGGTAGTAAAACAAAAGCTGTTCACCCAAAAAAGAGATACAATTTTTTTTCAATTATTCTTTGACAGGATGCGTGGTTTTTGTTTTAATCGTAAAAAACAATATAAGGAATAAACAAATTAAATTTTTAGACAAACGACACAAGCTACGAAAAAATAAATATCATGAAAAGTTGTTCACCTAAAAAAAAAGATACAAATTTGTTATTAATCATTTTTTGATGGAATTCGAAGTTGTGGTATAAATCGTTATAACGACTTTCCCAGCCTTATGGGAATGCAAGCTCTCGTGTTTCTATGGCTTCTTATGTCTCTTCGGATTAATGTCTCATTCACAGATTCTAACCATTCTTTTGGCGGTCTGCCTCTGGGCATTCTGCCATTTATTTCTTTTTATCTCTGAGAATGGACCCTGCTCTACCGATTACTACAGATTGCTCTACCTTCTTACCCTCATTTATGCGCCTATCTAACTCCCCATCTATTTTCTCGTCGCTAGTGAATAGGCTACCCAGATATACGTATTTGTCAACTTGCTCTAATCTCTCATCATTCAGGACAATGTTCCACATTGTTTTCTCACGTTTTCCTTCAAACCCCTTTGTTTTATTTACGTTAATTTTGAGGCCCATGCTCTTCATGCTTGTATTAAGTTTATTCAGCATTTTTTGCAATTCCTCGATTGATTCTGCTATAACAATCTTGTTATCTGCGAAAGCCAACATTTATTTATTTCAAATAAATGCAAAATGAAGCAAGTAGAAAATGTTAAATAACGATTGAAATTAAAATGAACTATCATTTATCATTTCACGTTATTTATTTGGTTCATTTTGCATTTATTATCTCCCTTTTCCTTAAAGTAAGAAAATTTCGGCGCACACAAGAGCAATGTATACATGTACACGTGCACTGACACATGGATGTTGACTTAGTTTCCCTGCCCGTCACAGATGGAGATAAAAACGGAAGCATTTTTCCCCCACATAGTCAACCTAGCCTGGTAAGTATGCTTTGCTTCGCGTGGACTGCTTTCTTAAACACTCGACGCGTCATTTCTATTTCGAGAGAGGTGACACGTTGCGCCCTGGCGAAGTTCTCATGAACTACCAGCTCAGAGCGGCAAAAAAAACTGTATCGTGGTGCACAGTATACTACACTTAACTGATTAATCAAAAACTTTTTTTGTAGATTTTGATTATTATTTTTAGACAAATTTTATTTTTCATGCGACATCATCAACTTAATAATTATTCATTAAAAATCGAAAGAAATTCATAAAAATTTGAAGTTTTCTGTGCCGAACTGTTAAAAAATCTACAATTTTCTATAATCTTCTATGAAAACGACGGAAAGAAATCTTTGAGATGACTATAACATTATTAAATCTTTTTTCCAAACAAATATGTGAAATTATTCAAAATATTGTGCTATTTTATCAAATATTTTAGAGCAAGATATCTTCCTGAACATACGATAATACTTCAAAGAGTTTTTAGAGAATTTACCTAATCTACGTGGAAATCAAAAATTATTTTTGTAACGATTCCCTACATTCAGCAGGAATCATTCAATTCTCCAAATTGTAGGGAATATTTCCAAACTTTGGTATAAATTACCATAAGCTTCGGGAAATTTTCCCAAAAATTGAAGGTGTTATCAAATTTCCTAAATTTTAGGGAATTTTCTCCCAATTTTTTAATGAATTATTAGAAATTTTAGGGAAATCTCCACAAATCTTGGGGAAAATTATTTTCCCCAACGAAAATGTGGAAAAATTCCCGAAATTTTTAATAGTGAACATTTTTGTGTATACGGGCGATTATTAACACTGTGAAAAGCATAAACTGAAGAAAGGAGCACATTCGACATCAATTTAATGTATATTTCATTATAATATACGATCATCTGACATGAGTGACAATTCCACTTATACATCGCTTCAAATGGTTCCCAATATTAACACATATGACTGAATAAGATGAAGATATACACTTTTAAACATGTTCATAATTTTACCACTCTTTAACAAATTGCATGGTGAATTTACATTTCCAAAATTTTCGGAAATTACAAAAACATTACACATATTTCGAAAGCCAGATTAAACATTTATTATAAATTCATACATTCATTCGTACACATACCAGAATAATACACATATTAATAAGTAATTCATTACATTCTACATTTATGTGTATAAAGGCGATTCTTAACATGAGCGAAAAACGGGGCCCATTCGACATAAATTTATTTTCATCGCTATCAATGGAGGCACCAAAATGTATGCCAATTTCATCGAATTTAGTATGATCATCTGACAAACGCACCAATTTTACTCATACGTCTTTTATAACGAATATTTTTATTTGGATCTTCTGCCATTATGTTAGTTTGACAGTCTTTTTGTTTTGTACCAGAAATTTTGACAAAAATGTCCAAAACTGATAACAAAATCTTGTTTCAATTTTTTAAAAAGGTCTTACTTTTTGAATTTTGGTTTAATCGAAAAAATTTAACTCTGATTGTTTCAAAATACAATTCATATCTAGTTAACATATTTAATGAAATTTTCTAATCTATCAGAAAAATAATTTTTTCTATTTTTTTAAGATTTTTAAAATGTCAAAAAGCATATAACTTTTATCATTTTGATCCTGATTAAAAATGGCAAAAATTTCCAAAACAAAATCTTGTTTCAAATTTTTAAAAAGTTCTAACGTTTTGAATTTTAGTTTATTCGAAAAATTTTAATTCTGATTGTTTCGAAATATAATTCATATGTGGTGAACATATGGAATGAAATTTTCTAATCTATCAGAAAAATAATTTTTTCTATTCTTTGAAGATTAAACAAAATTTTGAAAAGCATATAGCTTCTCTAATTTTATTTAAAATCCTAATTCACAAAAATAGGAAGTCGAAAACGGCATTAAAATTCTCAAAGCTTGAAAGGAAAGTTTTAGATATTTGTCTTTGAGAAATATCCAAAACCGAGAAGCTATGCAAGTTGAGTACTCAGCTTTCATTCGCAGATTGACACTTGAACCAAACAATTGATTTTGTAAATTTGTTTCGATTTGAGCAATTTGCACAACAAGCGCGTTGAAAGGGCCGATGACCCACTCATTTTCGTATTCCTGAAGACGGGAAAAATACTTTCGGATTAAAATCTTCATGTCATGCAAGTGCGTTGTGAACAAGTCCAGACTATATGCATCTGGTGGATAGCTTGCATGATAAAATATTAGTTGAAAAAAGGAATCAAATTGATCCATTCTTAGTTGATGAATCCAATAATCAATTTTCGACAAGATCCCTTCCATTTTGTACTGGAGAGTGATCATATCACTATTACGGCCTTGCATTTGTGTATTCAGTTCATTAACTAAAGCAAAAATATCTGCTAAATAGCTAATTTTGCAAACCCACGTCTGTTAATTAAACTCATACGCCAGAGGACTGTTATCATTGCATAAAAACAAATAAACTTCGTCTTTCAATAAAACTAGTCTATTTAGAACTTTGCCCCAGGAAAGCCACCTTACTTCTGTGTGATACAGTAAGTGCAAAAAATCTGCTCCCAATTCGGAGCACAGTTCTTCGAATAAACGAGACTTCAAGGACGAAGTTTTTATGTAATTAACAATACTTACGCAGTCCTCCATCACATACTTTAAATCACCTGGTAGAGGTTTCACAGCCAGTGCATATCTATGGATCATGTAATGTGTCCATTTCCCATTTGGCGCCCGAGTTACAAACCCCAAATTTTTTCCGATCATCGCAGCAGCTTCGCCTGTACAAATGGCAACACATTTGTTCCAATCCAAGCCGAAAGAAGCAACTTTGTTGATCATCGCATCGAAAAGGCAAGTTCTT
>JAABKJ010007545.1:290567747-290596489 GCA_011634705.1 Andricus grossulariae
AAATGGCAACACATTTGTTCCAATCCAAGCCGAAAGAAGCAACTTTGTTGATCATCGCATCGAAAAGGCAAGTTCTTATCGATAACGCAAAACAAAAAAGCATTCTTTCCTTTATCTGTTCCTCTCCCATGTATTTCAAGTAGCACAGCAACAGCGCAGCACCAGATACATCAACTGATTCGTCAATTTTAATTTCTGTTTCACATCACTTGACATCTCTTCAATTCTTCGGTGAACCGTGTTGTTGGAATGAGGCATTTTTGCGATTTTCTCAGCAGCATCTTGTCCTAAAATTTGACGAATAGCGTATATCATTATGGGCATAACTGTCGTTTCCATGAGAGTATGCGGCTTTGAATTTCGGGCAATTGTTAATTCTTAATAAAATGAGGCAGTTAATAATTTCATATTTTCATAAGAATCGGCACCATCTATGGCATTTTTTAATAAGTCATTGTCCTCCTCAAGAAGCAGAGCTTCCAATTTGCCTTGAAAATAATGCACCGGCTACCCTGCATCTTACGGATGTAAGTTGTCCAAATGTTTCTTTAATCTCGAAGGTGCCTTCCAGATGGAGAAAATTTCGCGAGACATAAAATGCGCTGAGGCTGGTTTTCCTCCGACTGGAAACCATATGCCAGATAGTCGCTTATGTTTTGTTTCAACAAGCACAGCAATCAAGGAACGTTAAATGTAAAACTTAAAATGTGCACGTTTACTTGGAAAATTATAGTCATTTATGCAATGTTATCATCGAAACTTATTTAGTTAGTTCTGAGCGAACTTAAAGCAGAGAGGTAGATCCGTCTGTCTCAAATCTCTGATGAAAATTGAAAAATTTTCTGCAAAGTGGGAGTGAAACTTTCCAATTTTGCGAGGAATATCAGAAGATATGATTTACGATGCAGTATTTTGTTTGAAAATTTGAATGTAACTGACAGCATAAATCGTACTTCGACGGGTCGTTAGATCATAAATTCTTCAAGCTTCTAGAGGTTTCAACAACTTTAGAATAAGAACTGGAAATTTGAATTTCGCCCACCGATGTATAATAGTTTTAATGTGAAAATTACCATATTTAACAACAGATTTAACCCGTATCGAATCAGGCAGGTTTGCTGATTTAAGTGATATGCGACGTCAGGACTATAACTATAAGTTTATAATGACTTCGTTTTTCAAAGAAAAGTGCCGGTGATTTAAATAAGCAAGTAATCACTTGTAGTCGCTGAATCTGTCGGAGATGAAAGATGTTGCCTTCAAGAGAAAAGTAGCCGATACATATTTCTCCACTTTGCGTGAATGTTCTTATTTTGGAAATCAATAAAAAATATATAAAAAAGTGTTTAAATTGAGAAAATTGCGCCCGTTTTTATGGAAATATGGAAAGTCGATTTTCCCGAAAACACACACTTAGATTCCTCTCCAAGTTTTTGTGGAATTACTACTTTCATAGGGAACGTCTTTTGAGACGGAAGGGACGAAAATAAGTTGAGGTAACAGTCGACTGTTAATATTTTCAGATTACGAAAGCAATCAGTAAACGCTACCAAAATCAAAAAGAAAACTATAAATATCTCAACTAGGTTAACAAATTCGCGCCTGAATTAATTAAGGGTTTTAGAATTGCATTTTTTTTATATGACTAACATTTAGGTCTACCTGAGTGCGAAATGACGCATAACTGCGTGTAAATTTTTTCTTCGCAAATCGGAAACATACGTATCGCCTACTTTAAAAAAAAAAAACAACATATTGCATTGCCTCTTATAACATGGGTTCGGCCGAAAATTTATCCACTTATGCATGAATTCGGGATTTATTCTTACCTTTTATCATGCCAGAGCTAAAAATTCTAAAGACTGAATGATATCAACATTCTGTATAAAATAAGCCCAGGCTCATTACAGAGGTATTTTTCCACAGTATAGTAACTGATTATGAGTATTAATCTTTGAGAAATTGTTATCGCATTGCAAGTATTTAAAGTTGTAACTAAAAAGTTGAAAACAATTCAATATTCTTTGTGGCAAGAACAATATTTTTGCAAGATATATAAAACGTATAGTAACTGAGATTGCATAAAAGTCCCTCGATGCATAAAAGTCCCCTATATATCTTTAATTTTTACTCTGATTGGCCTACAAATTTAAGTTCTCGCAGTATGATAAGAAATGTTTCTAGTTTTATACTCATAACTATTTGTGTGATGTCTACTTCAAAAAATAGACGAATTGGCCTCGTACTGGACTCATAATATACACAATTTTTATAGAATTCAACTTTAAAAAGAATTGAACTTTAAATGCAAAACAATGCACTTTCTGAATTACAAATGAAAGCACAGAAAGTAAAACTCTTCCCACTTTTCCACTTACAATTACAATAAGTCTTCTAAGCACTAAGAACGAAAATTAAAAACACTATTTTTAAATGATGTTTGCCAGTTTGTCGTATTCAGTCGTCGAAATAATGTAAGATTTTGTATTTCTTTACTACCTAGTTTGAAACCTTAACAATTTCAGAGCAAAACACTATAAATTGCCAGTAGTTGCGCTTCTAAAAGCTTCGAAACACACAATTTGTCGTAGGCTAGCCTCCGCACGGAACTGCCTGTGACGGTGGGGACGGCGTCGAGCCCGCCGATTGGCTGTGAGATCGACAACGAAGTCGGAGCCAAGCGGTGGGGACTGTCAACCAGGCCCTGATGACTCAGCCTCCGCGCTTCGACACTAAACTAACTTAAAACTATTAACCTATCAAAGAACGAGACGGAAGGGTCGGAATAAAGCAATGTCTCACTTAGGACAAGCAAACTCGTCGTTTTGAATCCCGAAAAACGGCAATTTGTCACGTAGGACGTTCACCCAAGTTTCTGTAGGAAAACTTGAGTGAATGATCACGTAGCCAATTGCTTGGATTTTCGGGGTTCTCAATTTGTTTGTTCGACATACAACATTTTTAAGAATCTAAGAAAACACGTACATATTCCCAAATACATTTTTTGTTTTACTTTTTACAGGTCCTGAAACGTGAGCCATTTTCACTTTACATTCGAGAAGATTGGTTTACACAGGATCCGTGAAAAATAGAACAACATTTTTTAAAAATTATTTGGTGGGTACAGTTTATGGAAGTACGCAACTGCACGCGAAAAGAATGTGATACAAAAATTTTTCGTCGGAATATACCTGTCAAAAATGACGAAATATGCACTTTTCTTAAAGTGTACCTACAGTTGCAAAAAAGAAATATTTTATTTATTTTTTATTTTTTAATGTGCTCGTTAAGAAGCTACGAAAACACCTACATATCTCCAACTTTCAAACAAAAATTGTATTCTATTTCTTGCGGAGCCTCTGTGGACGGATTTGTACGGATCTTGTATACAAACGGCTCATGTTTCAGGATTTGTAAAAAGTAGAAAAAAACTTGGTTTGAAACTTAAAAATATGTAAGTGTGTCCTTAATTTAAGAAAAGAACTTAGAAAATCAAAAACGCAGAAGATTTTTTTTTTTTTTGCAAACGTAGGTACAAAATAACATTTTTCGTCATTTTGGCACCTTTGTAAACTGTAAAAAAAAATAAAATAATAAATTTTTATTCCTCATACAAAAAATTTGAAACCTTTTAATTGATTTGCTCAATGGTGAGATTTTTTTTGAATTTGTTATCAATGCCATAATTCTTTTTTAATAAAAAACGTCTACATACTCACTACTTTGGTCTCTCCTTTATTAGTTGTTATCATCCGAGTTTTCTTCGTACGATTCACTATCGCTGTCGTTGTTGCACACTTCAATGAAAATCCTTTCAATGTTTTGTTGTATTTGGGATTCTACAAGCCGATATCTTTGTTCTTCTTTCTGTGCATGCTTCACACATTTTTCCCATAAACTTCAGTCAACTTGTTCCATGGCACGCATACATAAATTTTGAACATCCTGAAGTTTAAATGTGTTGTTATGTTCACGTCACCTATCCGAATATCTTCAGAAATCCTTTCTAACAGATATTTTTTCGGATAGTGGTAGGTACGAAATTTTTCTAAGAGTAACTGCTTCATCATCTGATCGTATGAAGACACTTGCTCTGGCAAAGGCACTTTGCGCTTTTTAGCCCAGTCTATGTTGGTATCCTTTCTCCATGATTGCACAGGATTTCTGTATTCAGGATGAAGCATCGTGTGATACGTTGCTTGATCAAGAACTATTACCGACTTTGAGGGTATTCCGTTCAAAATCCTTCTCTACCATTCCGCATAGTGTTCAGAGTTCATTTCATTGTGCTAATCCTGGGTAATTTTTTTCGCGATAAAGTAATTCTGTCCCTGGGGAAGTTGCGTGGCTATATTGGTACTTCCGATCCAAATATGCTTCTTAGAAAGCTTTGCATATGAAAAATTCGTAGCTTTTAACCAGCGTCTGAGTATAGGGTGGCTAAATGAAGAGAGATCGTCGACATTTTCTTTGGTAGACCCTTTTTTTTCTCGTCGATCATATAACTCTCCATTCAATCATTCATTAGAAATATTTTTGAAGGAGGTTTCGCACACATTAAAAAATTTGGATGTTCTTGCCACAACTCTGTTCATATCTTCTGATTGACCCGAATTTTTTCCGACTGGAAATAATTTCTGGCATTAACGATCAGACGTTTTCCTTCATATCTATAATATTTATTTATTTTTCTCTGCAAAAAGGAGAGTCAGCGGAAATGCTGGCACTTTGACACTCCACTGAAAAAGCAATCTTACTAATACACTGAACTGCAAAACTACTGCCCGCAGTATTCATCGATAAATCGCTAGCAGGATGAATATCAAGTGGAAAGTGATTCGCACTATTAGAATGCACTGTAAAACTGCTGCCCGCACTATTCATCGATGAATCGTTGGCACTATGGCTTTCAACCGCAAGATCACTGGCACTATTTTTCTCAACTGACAAACTGCTTTCTGCTGCATTTTTCATTGACGAAATGCAGACATTGTTGTGATTTGTAAGGGTTTCGTAAGCTCTGTACACATTTAGTTCACCATTTTTTACATTCAACAATCGAAAATTTCCATTATCTTCACTTCTAGTAAACAGCAGCTGAATATTCGGACGGTCTTCACTAATGTGAAATGGGATAACAAAATATTTATCATTCTCCAGTAAGCGTACGACAAAAACATTCATGTTAAAATGTTCGGAAGCTGCTTTACAATCAATGAGAAACGCATAAACCAGAGTGATTCATCAGATATCGATATTTTTCACGAGTATGCTGATTTAAGTGATATGCGACGTCAGGACTATCACTGGGCCCATTTTCAAGCACGTGAGAAACAATGTCCTGCCGAAGTTTATAATGACTTCGTTTTTCAAAGAAAAGTGCCGGTGATTTAAATAAGCAATCACCTTCACCACCGGCTTCTACTACATCGAATTCACACCCGTCAACACAAATCGTGTTCATTATTTTGCGGAGGATAAACTTACAACACGCACAGGTTACTCCAAGACGTTTGCAAGAAGCCTGAAAGAGGCATTCAAAATGCATTCGGAATTTGTTTGAGGTACATAATTAGGAAGTGAAGAGATTGAAACTATAAGTAAAGTCATAAGGAATTCGTAAATTACTTTGAAATGTATAGGCTTTGTGAACTCAGAAGTCTTAGACTCATGACAAACTTGAATAGAAGCATCATAATGACAAATTGTTGGAAAAAGTGCGAATCTTCTGTGATAAGTTATGGAAAATTTATAACTGGATGCTTTTATCTATATAATGAGTTTCATACATGTTTGCCGCTTGAAAGGTAGTTTAATTGATTTAAGAACGACTTATCCCTTTAAGACTCCACACTTTTGATACTCATTGTCAGTCTTGATCTTGTAAACACTGTTCGAAGTATTCTAATATTTCTTACATTTAAGTCACAAAATTGTTCTACTTTTTCTTGTAGGCGGTTTTCCACTTCCATCAAGTTAACCCATAAAATAATTGAAAATAAATCGATTAATATCTTGCAGCTGGGCGGTGTCGTAATCGAATCAAAAAAATTTTTAATCGCAAAGTTTTGAAAAAACCATGAATGTTATTTTGGTTTCTAATCTGCATAATATGCCCTATTTTTAGATTTTTTATTTCAGTTCATATTGGAGAAATGTAATTTTTTGTGGAGACATGGAAATGAAAAATTCTAAAAGCTCTAAAAATCATAAATAATTTGTTTCCACTATAGAAAAACTTTGTTCTGTAGCGGATTAAGAAATTTTTCATTCTACGTCAAATCCAGCTAACCGCAAGACATTCATAAAAAAATTCGTCAAAAAATAATGTAGAAGATTTGAAGAAATATAATTTATTTTTACATGATGAAATATTTCCAAACATCTACAAAAAATGTAATCTCAAAATATTTCTAACTTATTAAAAATCTTCTCATTTTTTTCGACTTCTTCAAAAAAACTTTCTCGCATCATTTAATTCTTATTATCTGTTTGAAAATTTATAAAAGTTTGGAAATTATAGTGTGGTACCAAAATGTTGAGGACAGAATTATTTCATAATATTAAACAATCAATTACAATTTAAATGTCTTCTTCCATCAATAATGTTTATAAACATTAAAAAATAAATTTTATGATGAAGTACAATTATTTAGTAGGAAATTTCGATATGCAAAAATCACGGTGCTGTACTGTATGTAAATTCTCAAAAATAAAAGTGCCAAAAATTTCCAAAAATAAAAGTAAAATTGAAATCTTTTGAGGATTTCGTAATATAAAATTTTTCTCCTGCTTTTTCGAGGCAATCCGTACATTCGAAGAAATCTGCATTATTTCTACAATTGTGAAATTATTTAAAAATATATTTTGTTGCTTATGTACCTGAAAAAATAAAAGATTTCAAAAAATGAAAATTGATTGATTTTCAAATTGTTGAAAGGATTTCAACAATGAAACCCCATACCAGAGTGGGTACTTGTCAAATATTGAAGAATGATGATTTATAAAAATAAAAATAAAAATGCATTAGTCAACAATAATTAAAACTTGTCACTATTTATCAAGATTCCAACAAAAATTGTATGTGGCGCCATCCAGTAAAGTTTGTTTTCGAAAAGATGCATCAGAACTGGCAGATCGTGACTCACTAAGAGATCGATCTCTTGAGAACAGTATTGGGGTTTTAGCTCTTAGGATTCAGCTCACTAAAAGTTTTAAACCTATACAGATTCAAGAAGTCTGATCTTTCCACTCTTTCCATCCCCTGATGATCACATCCATACTGGAGTGGGGGCAGGGTTCGTTCAGTGCAAACGTGCTTTTCTCGAGATTCCTTCCCGGTATCTACGTGCCTGCCTGAATCTATCCCCGAATTGTTTGCGGAGGGATAACTCCAACCTTGGAGGGATTGGATGACGACTCTTCAAGTTACAGTTCTCCCACAGAGTGATCTCTTGAAGAGCGCATTTGTAGGCTCACTTTTGGCTCACTCGAGATTCACTCTCAGTCCCTGATTTTCACCAAACATTTTGTCGCAAGTCGGCCCCATTACAGAGGGTGCAGAGACAATGTGGCAACCTACCTCCTTCACGCTGATTGACTCAGTTTTCTTATACATATACTGAAGATTTAGTTTTTAATTTATAAAATATTTGAGCTTGAACAAAAAGAAGCGCCCTATAGACAGTCATGTGTGCGTGAACGGGAGTCCAACGTAGTGTCTCCCGTCGCTAACCCCACCTCTGTGCTCGCTTCGATGACACTGCTTTGGAATTCCGGTCACACACACGCGACTGCTTATATGACGCTCCTGATTGGTCCAGCTTAAATATTTTATATCTCAAAACCTTGAACTTCAACTGATTTTTGGAAAAGGAATTTTCAATTTATTTTTTTTAGTTTTACACAGCTATATAAGTCCGGACACTTGAGTCTGGGATATCATGTATATATATAATTGAAAAATAAGGTTAACAGCCACCGCAGGGTCCCACCGGGAGCAACTGTCATCTATAAATGACATTAGCTCCCAGTAGGACCGCGGTAAATCCCACTCATGGCCACGTCTCACAACCGTGAGATAGGTAGTCACAGGACACAACGAAATCACAACGACAGGCCGGCGAGACCCTAGTGTGTTTTGAAGACACGAAGCGACCCAAGGATGACAGCTTTATGCATCTATCTCGCAAGTGCCGTTGCATATTTTTGGCACGCGGGTATGGCTGTAAGGTTACGAACTAGTGATAGTTTCGCACCTCCGAGAGCACCTATCACAAGGACAATTACTCGTACCGAATATTTTGGGTACAGTCGTTGAAATTACCTTTCAACATATCCAGCAAGAAGAATAAGTTATTTTTAATAAAAATAGTGATAGCTGTGATATAACCTCTCATTCGTTGACATTTCACTGGAGACGGACTACGAGCAAAGGTCTCTACCGTACCGACCAGATTGATAATAATAATATTCAATAGTTTCTTGTATCTAGCCCAGAAGATAAGTGGCTGTTCTACATTACCGATCACTTATCACAACCTAAGCACTTTACTTTATTATTCAAAATAACAAATTTACATACTGAAGTATTGCCATTAATGTTGAAAACTTCATATTTCTGCGAGCGAATCTTCCATTCTTTCGTTGTCAAAACTGTTTTCTGCATCATTTTTCTTTTACAACGTCAATTTTCGAACTTTTAGTAAGTAACACTGTCTCTTTAATAAAATAGATTCATTTGATGCAAAGTAGAATTAAAATGGTTAAATAATAGCGATGTTATAAGCAAAATCGCCGTTGCCCCACCGGTCGGCGCTGCCCCTCCTTCCCCTATTCGCAATCAAAGTCTCTTCAATATTTAATGCGCATAGTAGAAAATAATGCTATTTTAAAAGCTTTTATCTAGCAGCTCAATTTCTAAGATTCAAAATCAAACTTTGTTCACTTCGATAAATTTTTAATTGCAAATTCTTCAATTGTCAAAGGCGGAAATGACAACATTGATTTTTTTATTTCTTATAATTTTTTATGTGTGCAACATATGTGCTTGTATGAAAAGAGAACTTTGTAGAAACTTTAAGTAACATGAAACTGTGACTTCAAATATAGCAATATACTGTTTTAATTTTTTTTCATGAAGTAATTGCAATTGCAATTAGGTTCTTTTTCAGAAACATTCCGAAAATTGCAACTAATTTTCAATTAACCTAAAGTCAGGTAGAAATAATGGTTTTGTCGATCTAACTTGACGAGAATTTTATATTATAATTCAAACTGAAGGATTTCCATATAATTGCAACAATTCCAAATGGAAAGGTATATTAATAAGATGTCAAACTGAAGCATCTTGATGAACTGTCAAACTGCGTATTAGAAAAAAATCAAGAGACCAAGGTACGCGACAAGTGACCAAAAATACAGGAGCTTCAATTTTGACAGAGTAAATGAATGAATTCGAAGATCATTCTATATTTTAATTGGACAATTGTGCGATACAAAAATTTGTTTTGCTTTCTTTTTTCTGTCTTTTTTGGTTCTTTAATCAAATGTTCTAGTATATATTATATTTATAATAAATATCAAAATTCACCTGTTTCTGTTTCTTTTTGCAGAATTAATAAGTTCTGTAGAGCCAGAACCTACGACTTTGGCGCAATTATTTCCTGAATACAGGCAAAACGGCTACCTGCCTCCTGTCCAAATATTTACAAATGACGCAACTACAAGGACTGCTGCATTCTCACAAATAGGATATCACATTCTCCTTCGTCCAAACCACGCCCAACCGCAGTTTTTAGCAAGAGGTCATGTTATCTTTGCATGGAAGGGGGATGGAGTTGAAAGATCATATGCTGATTATCGCCGGACGTATGATTATCTTGAACCGCTATGCAAATTGTTTTCCGGGCTAGAACATGTAAACCTTTGGGTATTCGACACAACTGGTAACCGTTGGGTAACACTGAATCAAAATGAATTTGACAAATTGGGTGTTGGCTTCAGTTGGATACTCATTCAACTGCAACAAAATACTGCTCGTTGGCACACGCTTACAACAGGCCATCCAGATGTAGACGCACATGCACACCATATTGCATACTTAAGAGCAAACCATGCAATAGGCATGTTACAAGCTGCTGAAGCCGAAAAAATGTATAGCAGACAATCAACCGTTCCTGATAGCGCGAGATTCATTGCGACAAAATACGTAGAGGCATATGATGTTGTATTCCGCGAAATTGCACGTGAATATGGTTACCACATATAACCGATCAAATAACCGTAAATTACAGGAAATTTTCGGAAATTCATAGAAATTTCTAAATAACATTTTAGGTAATTCATCTCAAGTTACTAGAAAAAACCTGCAAGATTACAATAAGTTACCAAAAATTTTCATAAACTTCCAGAAATTTATGAAAATTTAAAACATGAATTTTGGGTGATTCATTATAAAATAACATATTTACCTGTAAAATTACGATTATTAGCAGAAAATTTCTATAATTTTCCGGGAATTTATCATAATTAAAAAGAATTTCGGATAACTTATGGCAAGTTATCAAATTTACCTGTAAAATACCATAAATAACAGAAAATTTCCATAAATTTCAGCAAATTACACATATTGTAACTAAATTTCAGGCAATTCGTGGTAAGTTACTATAAAACACCTCTGGAATTGCAGTAAATTACCAAAAATATCCCTAAATTTTGTTATTGAATTTTTGATAATTTGGAATAAGTCAACATAAATGTTATGCTTTCTTATACAAAATCCAATATGGACTGAAATCATGACTGAATTTCGAGAAGTATCTGAAATCATTTCTTTGCTATAAAAAATATGGTATGCGCCAAAGAAGGGAGGCACTTTTTCGACATGTAAATATTTTCAGTACTCGCCTCCCACTGGCGCTAAGCGCTCGTTTACGACTTTTATTGAAAAAATACACTCGTGGAAAAGGACTCTCTTTTCCCTCTAGGTGCATAATATACCATTATACTTTTCACAGCTCAGCTGGTGTTATGTAATATGCCTCAGTAATTATAATTAATTCATCAATCTAGGAGAAGAGAAAAAATTATGACTCTGCATGCAATATTCTGTGTACTGTTAATCTTAAGTGCACTGTACTTTACACAGCTTTTACTGCGATTTTCCTCGTGTACTACAAAAATATTGTAGGCGAATACTAGTGCCGATATGGGGCGTGTTGCGTGTGGTATACCTGACATGTAAGAAAGAAGAATCGTCCCGGAACAAAAGAAACTAATTGTCCAATTTTGAAAAATCAACACAAGCCATGTATCATGTTCGCCTTCTTTTTAGTGAAATCTCTGTGAAAACTGAAAGGCTTTTTACTGCTGGCTTGTTGAGGTTAAATTTGAAATCCTGAGTGACCCACTAATCAAAATACTCGTGCAGACATTTCACTCTAGGCAAGGCGATCCTCACAATTGCTCATTGTTACCTATAAAGTCAGAAAGGTGTATCAGTGGCGCGAAAAACTTTTCAGTTAATTGTAATTATTGAGTTAGAATAAACTAAGTTTATCTATAATATTCTACTCTTTCACTGAGTTTGCCCAAATCAAACACGTACTGTTTTTCTTTTAATTTTGCAATTTCAAAAATTTTATCACACAATATAAAAAATTTATCTTCTTATATAGATGAACGTTTATTTCTTCCATGAACACCGTACCCTTGGACTTTTCCGCATTCAGCCCTAACCGATTGTTATTCGGGTGTCTTCTCAACCTCTTCATCATCTCCTTTAAGGCCTCCTTGCTCTTTGCTAGCACCGCTATGTCATCTGCATACATGAGTGACCATATCTTAACCCCTCCTACCTTAACTCCTTATGCTACTCCGGTCCCTGGCTTACTTTCCATATCCGCGATTAAAATCGCAAAAAACATTAGGCCAAGCGGACATCCTTGCCTTGACCCCCTATCCATCCAGAAGCCCTCTGAAATTCCTAGTTCTTCTCTCACCCTATCTTTTGTCTCTTCATATACCTCTCTTACCCTCTCGATCAGGTCTCTCTCCACTCCCGTCTCCACAATCACATTCCACAACCTCCGCCTATCCACTACAAAAAAACGCGCCTTTCAGATCCACAAAAAATGCGTATACTTCTGCTTCTTTCTTTGCTAATTCTCTATCCAGCACATGCTGCGGAACGTACCTATTGTCAATAATGCTCCTACCGGCCCTTAATCCCGCATGTGTCTCCGATAATATTTCTTTCCCCTCGACATCTTTCCGCAGCATTTCCGCCAACACCACGGCGTATATATCATGCACCGTATTCATTTGCGTGATCGCCCTATAATTTTTCTGCCTATCCCTATCTCCTTTTTAACACAGTGGCACTATTAAACCCTCTCTCCACCCTCCAGAGAATCAATCCCCCTCCAAACTTTCTTCACTACCTCCTTCAGCCTCTCTGTAACCTCTTGTGTAATAAAAAACCACGTCTCTTTCTTTACCACGTCCGGCCTTGCTGCCTTTGACCTCCTTAACTTCTTTATACGTTTCTCTAGCTCTTTGTCATTAGGCTTCTCCCCATCTACCTCCCTCCTTTTTCTACTCCCAACTTTTTCCTTCCGTAAATATGAGCACTGAAACGATTCTTTGAAAAACTCCCTCCACTCCCCACTTCCTATCCACCCGCTTATCCTCACTCTATTCTTCCTAAAACTATTCATTATCTTTCACACGTCTCACTCTATCTTACCACTTTCCAACTTCTCTTTAAAATCTTTCTCCTTTTCCTGTTCTTTCTTCTTATACATCAATCGAAACTCCTTCCTCATTTCTACGTACTCTTCCCTTTTCGTAGTTCCCTCTTTCCACTTTCTGTACTTCCCCTTTACCTTCCATTTCATCTTTTCACATTCCCTATCCCATCATGGCTTCATTATTTCTTTTTTATTGTTTCTAAATACCTTCTTTTTCACACACCCTTTTACTTTCTCTTTCGAATCCTTCCATGTCTCTTCTACCGACTACCCTTTGAAGCATACCTTTCTAACTGCTCCTGATGCTTCTCTATCGCCTCCCTTGTCCAGCTCATCCTTTCCCTCATCGACAATTATTCCCCACCGTGCCTTACGCCGCTCTCCCGCCTCATCCCCAGACCTGATAGCTGATGGCCTGATCACTCCCTTCTACTGCAAATCTTTCCGTTTCCTTCCATCCTTGCATGTTCATGACTACATAGTCTATCACCAATACCCCTACCTTACTTGTATATATGTATTCTCCCTCTCCGTCCCCTGTTATCATACCGTTCAATACCGCCCAGCCTCTATCCTCCATCAAGTCCCTTAGAATCCTTTAGAATTCCCTTGCATTTTCTTCAACACCTCTTTACCCTGGTCCCAGACCCACATTTTTTCATTTACTTTTATTCGACGATATCCTACCTTCTCCACTATCCCTTCGCAACTCGCTCTTCGAGCCCTGTCGTTCAGCATTATCTGCACCTCCCTCTCCTTCCTTGTCAAATCGTGTTCGATGAAAACCTTCTTAACCTTTATTCTACTTTTATTTCGCATTACCTCCAACTTCTCTTCCCAGCTCTCCAATTCCACAAGGACCACTTCCTTCTCTTTTCTCCCTTCAGCCTAACTTTCCATACCTCGACTGTGACCCACTTTATGCCTTGTAGCATTTCTTCCGAACCCTTCCTTTCTTTCCCGCTCTTTAGCTTCAGCATTCTTATCACAATATTGTTTCTCCTGGCTGCAATTGCCCTTATCCTTTACCCATCCGCCCACCACAATCGATACAATCTCCCTCTCTAATCCGTCTGCTTTCGCCCGCAGCTCCTTCACCCCCTCTTCCCATTTCTCATCTCTGATCCTCAAGTCCTCCCTCATACCTTCCATCTGCTTCTTAGTCCCCCTTAACGTCTTTCCTCAATAAAAAAACTAATTATGTTCTGTCTGAATCCATTAACATACCGCATGATACCATTAATATTTCGAATTTGTTCTAAAATGATTTCAAATTATTTCAAACAAAATTTTCATTTTGCGTAAATCGGCTCTCATTTTGAATTATTTCACTTTAGTTCCAAAACTTCATTTCGAGTGAGTCCATATCATTATAATTTAAGTTTTCAATACGTCTCAGTTCGTTCTTATTTTGAATTATTCCGCATTCATTTCAAATAACGTTTTTTCACACAAATTTTCCTTGCTCTAAAAGCCATTTAGACTGATAAGAAACGAATGGCATATAATGGACTTTTCGATGAAGGTTGAATTACATGAAAATTGAATGTAAATGTTCAGAAATGAATGAAAATGATTTTTTTAATTGGATTCATTGGAATGGGAGGAAATAAATTTTTTTCACAGAAGTCGGATTCATTTGGTTCGCTTCAGATTCAATTTTTAATTGCTGGGAGTCGATTAAACCTTCGATCAACCCAAATCGTCTAACGACGCTGCACAATCCTGAAAAGCTGCAGATTCAATTTAATTTGTTGTTTCGTCAATTATTGCTTTGACCTGATATGGCGTGCTGGGAACACGATGTTCTGGTCTTATGCATACGTTCTTTAACAATGCACCTTCAACCTTCTCTTAATCTGAACATAGCCAATAGCACATTCCCCTAGCTATCTCTGCAATCACTGAAATTTTATGCATTAATTAGCAATGATTTTAATTGTTCATGAGACTTTGTACTTGAGGTCTGGGTACTAGAAAAAAACACCAAAAACCTTACACTTGTTTCTACTGTATTCACTGACATGAAATGCGATAGTGCTACGTTATGCCCGTAATACATACATGGAATCGCAAGGGACTATTGAAATTCTTTTTCTCCGTAATTATTACCAATTATTATTTGATAATAATACATGGAAGCCGCTCAGAGACATTTAAACATTGAAATGCAAGTTCACAAGCCATTTTTTTATATTCCCATAATTTATGTAGTTTAAATTACACCGCGAAGAATGATGTCACACAGCTTGAGCAAATCTGAACGTTTGGCGACAAATGCCGCGAGCGGGCGCAATATTCAAACTTTATTAAGAAAAGAAACATGTTCCTTATTGAATAAAAAATTCTTTTTTCTTGGAATATGTTAATGAGCTACTAAAGATTTAAAATATCTTTCGAACTCATTTCATCAACAGTCCCATTACACATTAAATGATCGCGAATAGAGACATTTTTGACCTTTTGAAAAAAGTATATCACTTGAGCAGTTGAAAAAAAAAGAAATATTTGAACTCTGTGCCTAGATTAAAACTCATCATTTGACATAGAAAAATTATAGGAATAATCTGAAATTTATACCTCGCAGGTTTTGAGGTCCTATATTCAATGAGAGCCGCTGAACTAAAAAAATTTCGATCAGTTTCCGAGTTATAACCAGAAATGTCCAAACGTGTCGGCCTAAAATTTTATTCGACGATCACCGTCCTCGCATGGAGACCGGTGCGGAGATTGCTTAATATCTCTTAGATTTTGTACTTTAATTTATCTCGTGCTATGATATACAAAACTGGTATCAAAAACTGAAAATAACAAGGTGTAATCTTCCGAATTTTATATTTATTATAAGCTAATATAACTTTGAAAATCTCAACGGATTTAGAGAATGTGACATAAAATGAGAATTAAACGAAAACAATTATCATTATTGTAAATAATTGTTATAAATAAATTATATTATGTCCTAATTTTAACCTAAATGTCTTTAGTATTCGTTAACGACAAATTATTCGTCTTTTGATATGAAATAATGTCGTTTTCTCTGTGGTCGCAATAAAGCTATAGTGAAAAAATATAAAATCTCTCTGTAATAATAATTACTAATTATTAAAAAATTAAAAAGCGTGACCACATGAATCTATTATAAAATTATGTTGAATAATTGAAAACTTCAAATAGATCAAGTTGGGCAAATACAGATCTGCCTTTCGATTCTTTCTTCAATCTGTTAACATAATATGTTGATACTCCCGTCGAAACAGTTTAAAAGTTGCTCATTGTAAAACAACCAATAAAGTTTTGAATTACAAATAGTCACAAGACTCACCTTTAGAAAACTATCACTTATTTTCCCAAACTCATAATAATATGCAAAAATTCTGAAAATCCAATCAACAACAATTGAAATAAATTGATTTAGTTGAAAGTCAATGTATGTTGTAAAAAATTCATCTTATTTGGTAGAAAAAGTCATCTTTTTGGTTGGAAGTTTACATGCCTAGTATTTTACAACTACCAGCTTTTTCGCCTGACATTTTTTGAAGATTTCCCTATTGTTTTTTTGGGGTTGCGATGAAAGGACAGGGAAAAATCACAAGTATCTCAAAGATGATAATTATTGATTATTTTTCACATGAATCTATCGTACAAATGTGTGTAATAATTGAAGCTTCGAAAGATATAAAGGCAGAAAAATAAAGATCTTTTTTTATTAAACCTTTCCTTGAACTTTAAGCGTATGTTAACATAATTTCTCAAATGCTTCTGTTTCTTCTTCAACACACAGGTGTAGAAGGAAATAGAATAAAGCTTCTTCAAGAAGATCTCAAATAAATGTATTTTTGTTTTCATAGCTTCATTTCATAAAGTCGAGTGAAATAGTAATTATCAGCCACCCATATAGAACGCGAACAATTTTTTGGGCAGGTGGGGCAGAAGCTCAGGAAGGGGGAGTCAGCAAATCAAAATGGTCTTCGTGGCATGTGGAGAGCCCATTAGTATATATACTGACGCATGTTGTTGAAAAATCCTTCTCTCCGTAAATCGGCATCATCTACTGTCATCGAGTATAATAAAAAGAATGAAGATCACCCCCGGCACTCTATTCCTCCCTGTTGCTCTTTTCCTTGACTCGATAGGTAAATATATAATGTTATAATATCATACTTATAACTTTAATTATACTAGAAAACAAACGCGATTATTTTCTCTTGTGTTACGCGATTTTCACATGAAAATAAAAAAATATTATTGATAAAGAACTTTTTTATGTCATAGCGTCTATCCATTGCTTTAAAATTTGTATTCACGTCAATTTTGAATCAAAAATAGTTTTGTTCTGCCAAACAGACAAACTTCCAAACGAATAGTTGAATCCTCAACCGTAACTAATAAATTTTCGACCATGCAGTGGCATTTCCAACAGAACGGGATCAAATTTCTGCCAAAAGAGATAAATCTTCCACACTTTTTTAATTTGACTGGAAAAGTTTAATGATAGAAGGCGATTGTGAAACGTTTTTAACTTTGTTGACACTATAAAAAGATAATTACGATATTTGCCAATGGGAAACATCAGTTTCACCAAGGTGACGCATTTAGAAGTGATTTTCCTTCAAAATGGGGAAACTAGAATCATTTACGCACCTGCCATAGTTAGCGTTGCTTTATTCACGCCTCTTGTCGCAGCTCGACAAAAATATTTGTATAATTTTGAATGAATTTCATCCAACAATAAGTCGTCAATTCATTCAATAATGTATTTATTAAATTTTTAAATTCTCATTAGAGAATGTATTAGATTTGTGTAAAATTTGCCCCCCCTCCCCTCGCGTTTTTATCAAACGTCCACGTTTGGTGACACCTCTGAAACCAAAAAACAGGTTTTTGTGAATGTGTATGTCTGTATGCATATCTGTATGCATGTATGTATGTATGGCTATAAGCACGATGATTTTTGAAAAAATCAATCTATTAGATTGGCCTTTAGTACACTTCTTCAGTGTCAGAAACTGAAGGTCAAGTTCCTTAGCCAGATATTTTGGATAATAATTCAAAAAGTCAGAGCATTTTGAAAATTTGTGAGACTATTTTTCTGAAGATTTAAAAATGGTATGTTCGGCTTTTCATAGTACTCGAAAAGTAAACAAATATATTTTCACGATTTTTTCTCGATAACAAAAAAGTTTTAGAGTTAGAGCATTTTGAAATCTCAAAAAGTCAAAGGATAATGAAAATTTTAAGTCGAACAACGCACGATATGAAAAAAATTCAAGGAAAGGAAAACGTTATTTTTTGAAGCCCTACAAGATTATCATAACAACCTGTTGAATTTCCTCAGAAAAAATCAAAAATTCGAATTCTGATCACACAAACAATAATGAAAAATGAAAAATTTCATTTTTCGGACAAACTATGCAAGACACGAAAAAAGATAAGCAGACGAGAATTGTGCACCTGAAAAAGATATGAAAATTTCTTATTAACCAATTCTCGATAGGAAGTGAAGTTTTTGTATTAATCACAAAAAATAACATTAGCTTTTTGTCTAAATTGTCAAAAACGAAACAAATAAAAAAAAAATTGATAGACAAAAGTTGTTCACCCAAAACAATACTAAGACAATGAAAATACATTTGTTTCAATATCAATGCATATTATGAATTTTAGTAGCATAAATTTATTGAAATAATACATTTTTTAGGGCAGCTGACAATTGAAATTAATACAAATTAAAGTGCAAATATTAAAGTAATCATAAAAAAATAAAATTTGTACTTCATTTTACAACACATGAATGAGCAATCTTTGGGCGAGGTACATTAATAAATTTAATATACATTGCATATGAAAGTGTTGAACATAATGTAGAAAAGTTCACATTTTGAACAAAATCGAGTGCGAAGTACGAGATACGTGATGAGAATGTGTTCTTTAAAGCCGAAGGGAGCTTCAACAAAAGAGAATTCACAATTACCAAATGACAGTTGAGCCGCTAATAATAAAAAGTGTCTACACGTGCGCGTGTCCATTTTTTACTGTCGAGTTTTTCTATTCCAGTTTCTTACGACCCAAGTACCGTTTTCTACTTTTCACTGTCAATGTTCTATTACTGCTTTTTACAGGCGTGAAATTATATCCAATTCAATCCAATTTAAATGGGTATCCATTTCCTGAATTTGGTCTGAATTAAAGAAATAAATAACTAAGCATAACTTGATTACTTCCTTGATAAAGTAATTTTTAAAAAACGTTTCTAATAGTAAAGAATCGTTCAGAAAATGAAATAAGCTCTTGTGATTTGAGATTGAGTGCAAATTCCGACTTGTGTCTTAAACGGGAGACGCGAATTTATAATTTTTCATAAACTGTTTTAATTTTGCATAGAATACTTTTTAGTTTTAAGAAAGAGATTCAAAAAGTAAATTAACAAATATTTACAAAGTAAACTCCATTCCCAAAACTAAAACTTGTTGATTAAAAATAACTCTTACCCTATAATTAGAGATAATCATGGATAGTCCAGATTTCTAGGATGAATTTGAAATCTTTTCATTGAACATGATTGATAAATATCCAGTCTCAGCAAATAGAATCTAAGCGACATGATATGGAAAATTTTCATTTTTGTTGACTAAAAATTTACACAGTCGTTACGATCTAAAATTGTTTGTCTTCTTTCAAGTTGGAGATGCGTGGACGAGCAGAGAGATTTTATTTGAAACGAGTCTTATCAAAGTTTTCTTAAGGTTTGAGGAATACTTTGTTATAATTGACCAATTCTACTCAGAGAATTTGCATAAGAAATGATAATTTGGAGACGGTTCGGGGAATTTCCCAAAAGAATACACTTTCGAATTGTGTCTTCTTGTAAGAAAGAAGTATAATAAAGTGTCATTCTGTTTTCAAATATCAATTATTCCAAATGAATTATAATTTAGATTTAGAACGGAAATTTTAACGAGGATTGCGATTCTGATCTCGAAGAAGGTTTGTATAAAATATTTCGACAAACTGAAATTATAAAATGATTAATTACAAAAGAGAATCAACTCTTTCTATGATCTACCAGGAAATTAGAAAAAACTTTCGAAGCCCCAAGAAGATCAGTGAAGTTCTTCTCAATACCAAAACGAGTCACTGAAGTACGCCCTCGAATTTTCAAATCCTGAAGAGAGCTACCCTCACACCAATCGCTAACCATTTCTAAATATTCTCTTTAAAAAGTATTTCAAAAATCAGTTCCAAGTCCAAAGTATCCAATTAGGTCCTGACCTCATAATAATATACAGAATATCCGAAAAAACCAGCCCTAGTAGTTTTAACGAAACAATTTCCATTAAAACTTCTTGACATCTTATACAAATGATTTAAGCATTAAAAGTAGAACCCTTCAAAATTTGGAGCTTTTAGGATGAAATATTAAAATACTTCCAAGTTTATTATTTTAAGTTATCACTAAGTGAAGTTTATTTGATGCAAATAGGTTTTTTTCTAAGGGCTTTACACTTAGACACTATTTTAAAATTAGGATTGTGAGTTTGAGACATTAAGAAGTTGAAATTATGAGGAGAGGATGACAGGGCTGGTGGTAACGAAACAAACGTAAATAAAGATTGAAAATTTACAGAAACCGGAAGTGCGAATCACAGGTCTTAGCGATGAGAAAAGAAATAGACTCAAAAATGATTACAGACACAAAAATAGGAAAGTTAAACGACTAGTCAAGGAAAGTAGAGCTAAAATCAAAACAGAAGAAGAGAAGAAAATACAAAACGACTTCGAAGGAAGCAAGAAACTAATGTTTTAAAACATGAAGAGAAGTAAAAGTACAGAGTCCGGCAGCATGAGAAACAGCAAAGGTGAAATGCTATACGATACAGACGGAATAGTAAACGCTTTCAAAGACTCCTTTAAAGAATTATTAGGAGGTGAAGCTATAGAACAACAGAACTGCGACATAGAAAATAATGCATTAGAAAACCCAATTGAGAAAGTATGTGTCACTGAGGTTAGAGATATAATTAAGAACCTAAAAACGGTAAGGCTGCTGGTGTAGACAGTATTAGCGCCGAAACGCTTAAATACGGTGGCAAGTACATACCTCACAGACTGTACAAATTGATAAATTTATGTACCAATATACAAAAGGAAGAGAGATAAAAGCAACTGCAATAATTACAGAGGTATCAGCTTATTAAGTACCGTAAGTAAAATAAACTCAAAAGTACTTATCCGCACAGTAATGAAAATAACAGAAGAAAAGATATGGGAAGTCCAAAGTGGATTTATGCTTGTAAGATCATGTACGGATCAAATATTTAGCTTGAGATTGATCACAGAAAAAAGTTTGAAAGTAGAAAGGAAAGTTTTTTGTGCGTTTGTTGACCTAGAAAAAGCATTTAACAAGTTGAATAGAAGTAAACTTTGGGAAGTCCTCAAATGGTGCGGAGTCAATGGATGGCTCCTACATGCAATAAAAACAATATATACAGGTAGCAAAGCGAGTGTAAGGGTTAATGGGTAACTGAGCGACTGGTTCGATATTATACAAGGCGTTAAACAAGGATGCGTTATCTATTTATCATATTTATAGACAAGTGTCTAAGAATGGCCCTCTTCGACGAAGAAGGTGTAGATCTCGAGACAGTGAAGGTACGTGGGTTAGCTTTCGCAGATGACAAGATTTTTATGGAAGAATAAAGCGAGGACTTGCAAAGAATGTTGAATAAACTTAATACAAGCATGAATAGCATAAGCCTCAAAATTAACGTAAATAAAACAAAAATTATGGTTTTTGAAGGAAAAGCTAAGAAAACAATGTGCAACATTGTCCTATGTGATGAGAGAATCAAACAAGTTGATAAGTACGCATGTCTAGGTAGCAGATATACGTACTTACTCAGATTTAGAGAGTAAGATTTTCTATAAAGTCTATAACAAAATATTAGAAAATGAACCCAGTTTTTTTAAAGATAGGATAATTAGTGCGCGCAGAGCGTGCACAATGTTAAATGTCTCCTAAAATAATTAGAACATTTTTTCACAAAAAAGACAAAATATTCTCTTTTTTAAGAAACCGGAAGTTCGTTGATCTCAAGCTCCCTATTTTACATACTGTGTAACCCCTCTGACGTATTCGATGACTGAGCAAATGAACCATAATCATTGAAGATAAATTGCCCATACAAAGTGCCCCATAAGGCAAGATCCCATTAAGGTTGGCTAATACACTTGTGTTTCCTACCTTGTCGCACATCACAAAGCACCTGCCATATTCCGCGAGTATTGCTTCCCGCAATTTCATAAAGACCGTGCCGAAGGGCCCACCAATAAATACATCCCATCTTGGTAATATCTGTATTTAGTATACATCGCCAATGTGGCAGTGAAAAAAATGCACTTACCTCTCCCAGGCAGGAGGTGCACTGAATGCGCCTTGACACGCTTTTTATTCGTACAAGAGGCACGCTTCTCCAACATATAGGTACAAGGGCCTAAACCGCAGCCTTCCTGCAAAAAAATTAATTAAATTGCTTTTTAAGATCCAGAGATATAAAGAACTGTTGCAAAAAAAAAATTTTAAATGTCATGATTTTAATTGGGTAGTACCTATTGACGAAGAAATGTAAGGAGTATGCGAAGAAAAGATGATAAATCCAGTTTTTTTAATGAGTTACGCGTGGTATCAACATTTTCAGGAGTCGAGGATCATGATCATTGACCCTTGGACATTATCTCACTTATCATTCCCTTCAACGTCTAATTTATTCCACCGCTGATACAATTTAATTTGAAGCACGCTTTTAAAAAAAAATGGTTGCTACAAAATACCAATTTCGAAATTCCCTTACTTTCTTGACTATTCCCTGAACAATTTTTCATTTTCTCTGAACGTTATAAATTTGTCTTGCAGGTTAAATTTTTAAACGAAGACATTAATGCTCAACCAAAAGCATCAATTTTCAACCAAGAAGATTAATTATCTACCAGAGAAGATGAATTTTTAACAAAATACATGTATTTTCAACAAAATAGCTAAATTTTTAACCAAAGGAATGAATTTTTAACTAAAATAAATCTTTAGCCAAAAAAAAAATGTTTAGCCAAGAAGATTAATTTTCTACCAAAAAAGACGGGCTATCAACAAAATACATGACCTTTCAACTAAAAGAGATCAATTTTCAATCCAAAATAGAATTGTTATATTTATAGTTATTATAATTGTCAAACAATAGGATGAATTTTTTACCAAACACGGGGTTGTTAAACTTCCAGTTGAAAAAAAAAAATTTGGAAAAAAATGTACACAATAGTTCAATTTTTAACTAACAAACAAAATTTCTAAGCATAATGATTAATCTTCAATTAAAAAAATGAGTTTTGAACCAAATAATTAAATTTTCGACCATAATGATAAACTTTTGACTAAAAGATATCCATTTTCAACTTAAATTAAAACAGTTATATTTACTGTTAAAAAAGTTAATTTTTAACCAAAAAAACTTTTTTTCAACGAAATAGTCGAATTTTTAATCATATAAATGAATTTTCAACTAAAAAATATCAATTTTCCACCAACCACAGAGTACTTAAATTTTTAGATGAACAAATCCATTAAAAAAGAAAAGAGAAGAATTGTCAAGAAAATAGTGAAATTTTCAACCAACGATATAAATTTTTAACTATAACGTTCAATCTTCAATACAAAAATAAATTTTCTACAAAAAGTTTAATTTTCTATAAAAAAAAAACGGATTATCAAAAAAATACATGAGTTTTTAACTACAAAAAATCAAGTTTCCAACCCAAAATGGAATAGTTATATTTATAGTTGAAAAATTAATTACTTAATGATAAAACATGAATTTTCAACTATAATAATGAATCTTCAATAACAAACAAATTAATTTTGAACTGAATAGTTGAACTTTTGACCAAAAAGATGAATTTATACCCATAAAGATTTATATTCTGGAAAAAAGACGAATTTTAAACTAAAAAAGAGAAATTTTTCATTAAAATTGGAATAGTTATATTTTCTTTAAAGAAAATCATTTTTAAGTAAAAAACCATACACAAACAAAACATTTGAATTTTAATCCAAGAAATTAATTTTCAAACAATTAAAAAAAATTTACAACGATATAGTTAAATTTTCAGTAAATAATAGGTTCTGAATTGTAACGCTAAATCATCAACCAAAAAAACTAATTTTTACCAAAGCAGTTCTACTTTCAACTGAGTAGTTGAAATTTTAATAACAAAAATATTGAATTTTAAACAAAGAAGATTAATTTTGTGCAAAAAACCACAAATTTTTAACAAAATATACAAGAAAAGATGAATTTTTTGTTAAAAATATTAATTGTCAATTAAAAATGGAATAGTTTCATATTTCCAATTAAAAAAATTAATTCTTAGAAAAAAAAAACACAAAATTTTAACAAAATAGTTCATTTCTCATCCGCAAAAACGAATTTTCAACAAGATGCATGAATTTTGAATTAAATAGTTTAATTTTCAACCGCAGAAAATGAGTTTTCTACCAAACACGAAGTAGGTAAATTTCCAGTTTAAAAAATTAATTTTTAACAAGAAGGAAAGTATTTTGTACAAATTAATTAAATTTTTAACTAATGAAATAAATTTTCAACAAATAAAATGAATTTTAAGCCATTTGTTACGAAAAAGATGGATTTTCAACCATAAAGATTAATTATCGAACAAAAGACGAATTTTCAACAAAATACATGAATCCCCAACTAAAAAAGAAAAATTTTCCACCAAAAATGGAATAGTTGAATTTTTAGTTGAAAAATTATTTTCAACCAATTAAAAACGAATTTTGGAATGGAAAAGATCAATTTTCAACTAGAAACAATCAATTTTCAGTTGAAAGTATCAATTAACCATAAAAAATGGAATAGTTACATTTTCAGTTAAAAAAAGTAATTCTTAAACAAACAAAAATATAACGAAAGAATTGGATTCTCAAACAAATAATTTAATTTTATCCGAGTACAATATGTTAATTATTTTAAATACTATTCAGAACTTCCAATTTTTTTTAGAGAATTCATTCTTTTCTTTCTGCCTAAATATTAGTAATATTCCACACATGTCTAGTTTTTGAAATTGAATTGAACAGTCACAATGAGACTGTGCTCTCAGAAATTGTGAAGAAAATTTAACTCCGCGCAATGAAAATCGTGAATTTCTTTTTCCTTCATGAAAAATCAGGACATAGCACAAAAATCAGAAAATCAGTACATGACCTGATAAATCAGGACGCCTGGTCATCCTTACCTTAAAAAGACATAAATTAAATTTCGTTTATTTTTTAGTAAAGTGTTCAATATGCTACAAAAACCGTATACATTACTCATCACGAATAAAAGAAAGAAAAAAAACGAGAAGTAGTTTTTAAAATCTAAACTAGTGAAATTCCACTAATTCGATTAGTCGAAGTAGTTCCTAATTCGACAGTGGAAAATTACTAATTATTTAGTGTAATTATATAAATTTATCAATTAAATAAAAAATATAAATGAATATAAATGAAAAAATATAAATAATAATAAAAAATAGGAACGCGATAAAATTATGAACTTTATTGAAATAATAAGCCGATGTTGTAAAACTTGTAAATAGGATACGTCACCACTACACCAACATATCGTACCTACAAGTTATTTCTTAAAAATAGAAGAATTTGAATTATTTACACACTCAACCTATTTTACCTTGTTTTATTTACATTAAAAATAATCCTTCTTATCTATGCACTTACAGAAACAACACGAAGTTCCATAAAAGACAACAGCACACTTGATACACGTTGGATCGCTTAGTTCACGTCCACCATTTTATATCGAAGTCAATCGAAAAAAAAGTTCACTAACTAATTTATTAACCTAAATTTTTTGTATAGAGAATATAATAAATTTTTGATAAAATATAAGAAAATTCAAAGTGGTTATTTAAAGTTTCACATAATTGTATTAAAGTTTTACATAAGTGTATTAAAGTCTCACATAATTGTTTTAAAGTTTCACATAAGTGTATTAAAGTCTCACATAATTGTATTAAAGTCTCATATATTTTATCTAAAATTTATTACTTGCTATACGAAATATTATCTCAATGATATGGTAATCCTTAAAATAAAACATATAGTATATATGAAAAATTGAGAAGCAGTTATGAAGCATTGAAAACTTGGGCCCCCAGTGTACAACTTGAAAGAGGAAATTCTGTTTCTACTAATTTTAATCCATACATTTATTATTTCTTTAATATTTCCACTTTGGATCAAGTCAATTAAACAAAATAATAAAAATAATACTTTCCTTAAAAGTTTTCTAAAAATTCAATTGAAAAATGTCGAAACTTTATTCTGTAAATCTAAATTAGTAAACAAAAAAAGTTAGTAGTGCTTATTGAAAATAAATTATATACTTTATTATATAATATTTATAAAAATTATACATGAAATATAAATATTCACCTATAACCGGGGGAACCATTTTTCGAGGAAACAGTTGTTTTCTTTTAACGAAAAATTTTAATATGTTATGTTTTCAGTAAAAGTCATTAGATGAGTCTTAATTAAGCTTCTGAATCGTGTAATAATAGGAAAAATATAATTTTTTTAGACCTCAGATAATTGGCACGTCCTCGACAATTGGTAAGTTTGCCCTAGAAAAGTTAAATAAAATAACACGATTGTGTAACATTTTTAAGAGCTCTATTCTGGAACATGTAAATAAGTTACGTCACCTCTATCCCAACATAGCGTATTTATACAAGTTATTACTTCAGTATGGAAAAATCAGTGTTAAATAGAGAAGTTTAATAAAAGAACGCGATTGTGTAACATTTTCAAATTTATTGCAGCAATGAGAATACAATATTGTGAAACTTGTACATAAGCCACGTGACCACTATACCAATAAATCGTATCTACAATAGGGAGGTAGAAAAATTGTTTTTTTCAAATTTTTATGAATAACACCCGGAAATTTGTTCAAATCCACACAAAAATAAATCTATTTTTTGTTTTGAAAAAAAGTGATATTTAGAGGTGGCGCAAGCCCCATGATGTTTAACATGTATTTCCCATAAGAAAAAAAGGCGTATTTGTAGATTTGATTCAGAATCCTTAATATTAGCTGAATCGAGTTCAAACTCATAATTTCTCTTCACAGTTAGCCATAGGATACGAATATAATATTACTTTTCAAATATCACCCCCGTAAGTCTGTTTTATTGGGTCCCGAAAAAAACGCCATAAGTGAAAAAATGGGTTTTGCGAGTTTTTGGCGCTAATTATGATTTTGTTGTATTTTTTTAATGCGAAATGTTTCTAATACATGAAGTACTACTTTATAATGATAACTGGATGTTTAAATAAATTCTTTAAACAATTTATTATTGTTTTCAGCAATTTTCTCTTAGAATGGAGATAGAAAGTCGCGGTTTTTTCAAAAATTTACCACTTTGTGTCCAATTTTCAATCAGCGAGAGGTAATTGTTAACAAACATGATTGTTTAAACAATTTGCTATGAGTGTTAATAATATCCTCTTATAATAATGCTAGAAAATTCCAGTTTTTTCTGAAATGTTTACCTTTTTGTTTTTCTTACTCGGAGTGAGTTATATATTTAATGAAAGTCAAGAAAATTATTTGTTCGAACGATTTATTATTATTATCAATAATATTCAATTCGAATAATGCTAGAAAGTCACGGTTTTTTCTGAAATTTACAACTATTTGTCTACTTTTCACATAGGGTGAGTTGATAAATAATTCAATTTAGCAAAAATAATTATTTGAACAAATTATTATTGTTTATAACTATTTTCTCTTAGATAAGTGCTTAAAAGTTGCGATTTTTTCTGAACTCTTAAACTATTGTCCACTTTTCACTTATAGAGGCAATATGATTAATGCAAGTTAATATACATGTTTTAATTCGTTATTGTTTATAACTATCTTTTCTTAGAATAATGCTAGAAAGTAGCGAGTTTTTCTGAAATCTTCAGTTTTGCTTTAACTTTTTAGTTATGAACAAATAATAAGTAAACCTCAACAGGAATCATTTTTTAAATAGTATTTTACTTTTATAAGTGAATTATTTTTACTCTTTTCCCAATGTTTAAAAAAATTAATTTTAACAAAAAAACTATCTTACACAAGAAACAAAAATGAAGAATATAATAATTAGGAGTAGGTGGGCGCACTAGGTGTGTAAATGATTTTCAAAAGTTTTGTTTTTAATTACAAGAATTTTTTTGCAAAGCGTGAAAGAAAAATTTGAAATTGAACATATTTTGATATCAGCCCGCCTCCAGAAAAATATATTTACGGAAAAGAAAGAGATTGTCTGAAATATGTTTCTCTTTAATGTTTATTTATCATTTGTTCATAACTAAAAGGGCAAAGCAAAGTTAAACATTTCAGAAGAAACCGCAACTTTCAAGCACTTATCTAAGAAAGAATAGTTATGAACAATAATAAATAGTTTAAACAACTATTTTTATAAATTTGTATAAATTGTTACCTCACTTAGTGAAAAGTGGGCAAAAAGTTAAAAAATTTAGAAAAAAAAAACCACAACTATCTGGCATTAGTATAGGTTAAGATAGTTATTGACAATAATAATTTGTTTAAACAATTATGTTTGCTCAACTTAAATACTTATTAAGTCAGTCCAAGGGAAAAATAGACAAATAGTTTAAATTTCAGAAAAAACGGCAACTTTTTACGACTAAGCAAAGAGAATACCATTAAACATCATGATAAATTGTTCAAACAATTATTTTTGTTAACTTAAATTCATTATTATTGCACTGTAATCGAAAAATGGACAAGAATTTTAAAATTCAGAAAAAACCGCAACTATCTAGTATTAATATCGAAGAAGATAGCTATAGACAATAATAATTTCTTCAAACAATTATTTATGCCATATCAAATTAAATATTAA